>JANVCJ010071481.1:0-12480 GCA_026413505.1 Epizoanthus ramosus
GCGCTGTCTGCAGCTGTTTTTTTTTATCTTGTCTTGTCTTCATCAAATAATCAGTACTTGTAATTGAGTACAGTATGCAACTAGGAATTGAATCAAATAAAATAAAAGAATGACAGCGAGACACGCTTGGCAGAAAATACCAAAATAGTGCCTTCTTTCGCCAGAAATCAATCGAGAACGGGATCGCCGCCCGAGCGATCTTAGCAGCGCTTTTTTTCCCTAGCCGCGCGGTTTCCGGCTCTCGCCGCCCTATTCTTCCCTTTGCCAAAATCGCTCGATGATTCCGTCCTCGACTGATTTCTGGAGACAGAAGGAACTGTTTAGCAGGCTATCTCGGTAGCTTGCTAGCCAGTGGTAACGACATGTAAAGTAAGTTCTCGATCATATCCTAATTTCATACATTCAAACAGCAGGTGAAATGAACCACTTCCATATATGAAACACAATAAGATAAATTCAGTACAAAAAGAAATGGGTCCTGCGAAATAAAAATAATGTACCAGCTGCAAAAAAAGAAATTCGTTTTTTCACCTTTTGTAGTTATTTATGATGTTAAGTTCAGTCAGGGTGCTGGATCGAAGGCTCAGTTAAATATATTACACCTTGCGTTAAAACATTCTCGGCTTGTGCATAATTATCTGAAATTTAAATATAAGCCCATATTGAGATCATTAGATTGGGATAACTGCGGTTTCATATTCGGAAATCTTTACATGATAATCAACGTGTTATCAGTTATCGGTTTGGCATTTGCAATTTTTATATACTCAAAGGCCCCCAACTATTTGTGATCAGAAGATAAAATGAGATCGTTAAAGAAAGATCTTTCGAGACTTTTCCACATTGAGGCTACAAAGAACATATCTCCATGATCGTAAATATTCGACCCCCTCCTTGAGCAATAAATTTCAATTCCGAATCCCATCCAAAAACAGTATACATATATTTTAAATAATAATAATAATAATAATACTTATCTTTGACACTTTTTAGTATACAATCATTTCAACATAGTACAACATTACATAGCGTTAAAATAAAACTTCAAGCTCGCTGCATGGTACAAAAGCAAAGTTCATAATAATTACCACACGAATGCAAAGAAAAAATTCAAATTCAAATTACATTGATTCTTTTCGCACAAGAGAACTGCGGGTGAGGTCAGAATAAGAAGCTACATCATGAATGTGCACGGAACCTTATTTAAGAAGATCATAAGTCTGACATATTTATAATCTTAACAAGAGTTTTGTTGTTGTAATATAATAATATGCAATATGGCCATATGCGCTAGCTCTTCAAAGTTGACATGCATTTGACGAGCATTTGGACATGACTCACCATAAAAGATTAAAACGGATCCGTGAGAATTAGTAATCTGGCATTTTAATTCGTTAATTTCTGGGGATCATCATTAATTATTTATAGCCGGGGGATCGGATGATCCAATTTAAGGGGGGAGGGGGGCACTCAAAAGGGGTATCACTTATCAAATAACTATAAAGGAGGTTGTATACAAGGAAATGATTCTAAAAAAACGAACTTTCTCTCTCAAGGGTGCTCGTACCAGGTTTCTATTTTACAATGTCATTATATTTGACAAGTGATTTTACAACATCTCATGGAAGTCTACCAAATAACTCTTCAACATATCAAAACTTATAGTCCCAATCTAATTATGGTCTCCATGACAACCCATTAGGGTTGACATTCAATCACTTTTTACACAAAAACGAGTCGGTGAACCGGTCCTTAGAATGATCTGGATTAGGGCACTTCAACTGTAGGGTCCTGATAAGGATTTTCATATTATTCTCTTTGTGTGAATATGATTTTTAGAACAAGTTTTACCCGACCATTCATCATTTCTATAGATTCGGACATGACGCTTTTTATCTTCACAATTCCCAAAAGAAGTAAATGTTCTCTGCGGGCACGGCGAGCATAATTTCTAGAATCCGTATGATATCTCATCTGCTGTATAAACTGTCAGACAGGTGACTTCAATCATTGAATTATGTAAACTGAATTGTTACAATCCATATACCACATAAAGAACTGCGTTCTTCGCCATACAGATATAAATTCGTCTTTGTTAAATATATGTGTTGACGAATTTAGAAAATATGCTGAACCTTTATACATCGCCATAGCTTGTTTAATGGGATTCAGACCGGCCACGTTGATATAGATCGCGTGTGACAAGTTTACAACAAAGACACTTCAGTTGTGTTGAGTTCTCAGCTTTGATCACGTTGGGTATACACGCTATATGTCAACCTACATTTGAAAAGATGGATAGTGTAAGATTGTAGATGACGGTTTGAGCCATCTCCGGAGAACATGCTTTCAAGATCGCTTTCAATTATGTTTTTCTTTGCTATAAATCAAACATCTCCGAGATGGCTACGTCGCTACAAAAATATTCGAATCTCCACTTGAACAATAATCTCAATTCAGGCTCTTGAAAGTGTCAACCAAATCACCATGATACACCGGTATACCTTGATATCTTTCATGCTTTTATAATGCTATATAAATAGCACAAGACAATGAACTAAATAAAATAAAATATAGAATAGAAAACTAGTGATTATTAAAATAGTTTTAATATACAATTTTACAACAAAAACCCAGGAATGTCTTTAAACGGACACATCTCACAATCTAGATTTACTGTATTGATAATTTATTCTTTCCAGAAAGGTGAGAAGGATGCTCTGTAACAATATTTTCAAACTAAGGGATCAGGTTAAACTGAACACATATGCCCGCCATCGGAAACCACTTCCTTCATCAGACAACTGTTAGCGCATAGTATCCCTCTAAGCCTTTTCCATGTTTGACCACATAAACTTCAAACTTGAAAACACAGGAAGTTGAAGTGTATCATCAGTCCAGTATATACTTGTATCCGAAGTTCTCTCTGCTTAAAAAGTGCTTTGGAAAACAAAGCACAGGAATACGTGGAGAGGATATTAAAAAGAGAATCCATAACTTTAAATACTCGAACAAGATTGTCAATGTTCGGTCCGAACTTCAAATTAGAAAAAATCATAGTGAGAGAAATTACTCTACTATGTTAAATAAAAACGCCGGAAATATTGTCATCGTAGCAATACTTTAAAAAAACACAAACGCAAGTGGAAAAAAAGGAACATTCGGTTGTTCAGTTTTCTTCTGTAGCAATTGCGCTTATGTTGCTTACAAAAGTGTAAAGCGAGGTGACCCATGCGACGGTTCCATGCGTGCTTTCTGATGTGAATGTCCTATTATATAATTTTTTTATAGTGAACTATAGTGTGTAGTAGGCTTTTGCCATGGATCATTGCATGACGCAGGCACAACAGTTGGTCGGTCGTTTCGTGACAGCAACAAAGTCATCGATCTTTCGAGAACACGTGTTTGAGGATAAAAACAGTGACGAACAAAAACAATATCAGTTGTCACATACGGTTGTTCATGAAGGAATATCATCTAGTTGTTGGATAAGCTGACGTTTTTTTATGTAAAAGTTAAGGTGACAAAATTTTGGGGAAGCCGCAAGATTTTTCATCCACATGCGAAGGTAAGATTTCAATTACGTTTTCGCATTGACATAGAATATATGTAATGCCTAGGCAATATATTCGGCCATTTCGTATCGCACACGGAAAAAATAACTCATTGACATATATTAATAGTTAAAATTCTTCGGTGGTCGCTAGCAACTTGTGCATGTTGACTGTTGTATCTTGGTTACACTTATAGTGTGGCCAGAAAACTTGCCGCTGCCGGTTTAGTACGACTGACCCAGACACCAAGATATTTTATTTTCGCCGCTTTTGTAGCAGAAGAGGCGGTGAATGTGTAGAACAGCTCGTTGAAGTGTTTCAATCTATGGCCGTGTCTGTACTAGGTAGGAAATGGATAATTGCGAGGATGAACTTGGGCAAACATTTTTCTATCGGCAGTCGGCCCCTTGTGATTCGTCTACACGTGTATATGCAACGGATTAGCTGTTCTTACAAATTATCTCCTTGTATATACGTCGCTCAAGAAGGCGAACAGTCTGGCAAATTCGTCTGGACGCGGGAAGGAAGTCTGTGTGAACTATTGCTTGTCCAAGTTCGCCCAGACAGCTTATTCGTTTCAATAGTTCCTTGAACGTTTTATTATCGCATCAATATGAACTCTGCATGGTCTGAACAAATTATCTACCCTGCCGCGACAAAAGAAAGGGAGCATAAAAATTTAACAAAATCCAAGCAGCTATAAAAACAAACTTTGCTAATGTGTTTCACTGCCTATATACTACTGCCTCCACTGGGGACACCGGCCGAGGAGCACCAGGACACCAGCTATGTATAATAATACATTGCCTAGATACACCAACACATTTTCAATACGTGATTTGATCGAATTTGAAATCTGAACCTGAAAATCCAAAGCAGAGGTTGCATTTCCATATAGAAAATTGTTATTGTAAATTATCATGAGTAAAAGATCTTTCAGTAGTAATGAGAATCACGTATCATTAGTATTGAACCAAAAATTGACTCCCTGAACCTGTGCGAAAACGTAATTCAGATAACGAACTGTTAACAGCAGCGCAGAGCGAACTAGTTGTGTTTAAACACTTAAAAGTATTCAAACCATATTGACTTTGTATAACTATATTCATTATGATGATGGCCACCATCACGAGAACTGAATTTGGCCAACTACAATTAGGTATCAGAGAAAAAGTCTACTGAAAAAGACGTAGGATTCCGCGCTTATAGTATAAAGGTATTAGTTTTAGCTTTGTTGTCAGTAGTTTTGGACACCCACTGGTGTAATACAACGTCAACCTCTCCAGCTGTCTCCGCACGTACACCTTTTAATACGGACGGACACCTCTCTATCAAGACTGACACTTTTAATACCGACGGACGACCTCTCTGTCGAGAATACTATTAATACTTTGCTATAGGTCCTTCACTCATTAGCTTTTTAAACAAATGATCTCGCTGATATGTGATACAGTGGGCACTTCTGCTCGGTCGAATTTCATTGCTTCTTTTTATCAAGAGCACCGAGTAACTACTAAATTTTCCTATTGCGCGCTATAATTTTACTCTTTATACAAATGTAATTGTAACACCGACGATAGAAGATCAGTAATATAATTTCTGGATCTTCAGTACAAACTATTGAAAACCCCCAAAACCCTCGGCCATTTTATTTCTTAGCCATTCGATGTCTTGGATAAGTTTTGGCTTTCACTTCCGTCATCGTTCTTCCTTCTTGACGCTCTTCCAATACCCTCAAATTGTTCTTATTTCTATAATTAGTAAGGTGACTGCTGTAGTTTGAAAAAAAAATGAAATTCATTTACACAACCATAAACTTAGGGTTTACATCCACGATAACGAGATTCAAATGTCAAATGAAAACAAATGATCACTGATGACTTTGTTTTGATAGTTATGGCTCCGGGTCTTTCCAGGCTCAGATTGTTCTTTAAAAATTGTTCTTAAATTTGGGCGATCTGCGTCTCATTGTTCTTATAAAGTTGTTCTGAATGAACTCGAAATTTTTCTACGAATGACTGATGAACTTCGTAGACCAAGGGTACACACATCCACACGAAATTGATGATTAGTGCCGTTCAGTTATAGTAATTAGTATAAGAATACATTCAACACATAGAGTTAGTTCCCTCAGTATTTGACTGAATTTCTCAAAATAAGAACCTGTTTCAAATGCTAGACTAAAACAGGATCTTATGTAAAGGAGGTCTAAATGGACAATATTAGCCTAACAGGTTCTTAAACTTTAGGTTCTTACACGCGGGTTTTTCTGACTGTATGTTATTTAGTAGGTAATCTTATGAACAGTGGTGCTGAATGGCAGTTATCGGTTTAGATCGTAGTCGCACTTTAAGAGTGAGGGAAAACTGAAGTAAGGCAACCTTAACGTGTCTGGACTATCGCTTACATTCTGTGTCGTTTCCAGAGTGATTTCGACAATGTGCATTGGAACCTTGATAGAACTGCCGTGTCGGGATAAATAGACAGACGTTCCGTGCCACGACGTTCAAGCAACGTGCTTCGTATATTGCTTGAGGAGATTTGTTTCGAAATTAAATAAATGCAGAGACATGGACTATTTTTGTAAGAAAATCCTTTATTTGTGGAGCAATGTGGTTTGTTGATTTCAAATGCGGACCAGTTTTTAAACGAATATTAGTGATTGGCTAATAGTATACGGAAATTGAATTGTAGCGATCAGAGAAAAGTACGCCAACACATTTCATGTTATGTCGTAGGTAATAATAATAATCATAATAATAATAATAAATAATATTTAACCGGGAATCCTACTCGCCGAGACGATTTTGCTGTTCGCTGTTCGATATTCATGCGACATCAATACAATGTAAATTTATAGATTAGACTAAACTATTAATTTTAGTTTTTAATACTTAATGTAACTTTTTAGCTATAAGCTCTTGTAAAGCGCTTAGAACGTAACTGTACAAGCGCTATATAAATATTATTATTATTATTATTATTATTATTATTATTATTATTATTATTATTAAGTTTTAATGATTTCCCCTTTAACTTACATTCAAACGGCTTAAAACAACATGTCGGAAGACCAAGTGTACACCAGCTGCAAATAAAATAATCGTTCAAACAACCCCAAAAAATAAGTGATAATGAACATGAAAAACCAGGAGAAAACGCTAACTGATGAAACTTCGCTTTGTAACAATAAAATAAGATTTGGAAAAGTGCAATTTTTTCATTTATCAACATCAACATTTTGTGCCATCCAAGTTTCGCGATTTGTTTCTCTTCGCTAAAATTGCGAAAGTTAGATGTCGCGAAACAAACCAACTAACCAACAAATAGGGTGTTTATTTCTTTAACAACGTACCCAGATAAGCGAGCCCAATGTAAACTGAAGCTGTTCCCTCGCTGTTTTTCACCTCGCACCTGTAGCGATACTTTCCATCCAACTCGCTCTTCTGTTGGGGTGTGACAGTCAAGGTGCTGGTATTTCCCTGTGTAACAACACGTTCGGTAATGTTGTAATTATCCTTGTACCAAGTGAATTGAACTGAAGGAATACCATCTGCTTGGCACACGAGAGGTGTCTCACGGCCCGGCAAGGAATATACCAGACTGCCATTGAACGGGTTAATGATCGATGGAACGTCTGTAAATTTCAAAGTTGGGTTTTAAAGATAGCCATCTTTTGTATTTTAAAAAGTAGAAGATTTAGAAGAGGAAAGAAGATCATATTTTTAACAACAACACCATCTCGATGGTTTAGGTCTAGCTCTCCATCCTATCTATATTTTCCTGTACAGCACTAACTAACTCTTATTTAGAGTCATTTCAACCCAGCCTTGTTTATATCAATGTTGAGTTACCTATTGAGATGTGTAACTCAATCTACATCACACAAAAGCTATCCATTACTGTTTTAAAAACACACTTACAATGAACGATCATGTCCATCCATAGTGATTCTTGGGTATCAGCCAAGTTACTTGCTCGACACTTGTACGAATCAGCGTCAGTCCTGTTAACAGGGCTGAAAACCAGTTTGGCTGCTCCCAGACCGGAGCTGTGCACTTGGTGACTTCCTTCTTTCAGCCACGTGACAATGGGTGGTGGTGACCCTGTTGCAGTGCACTCGAGATCAACCTTGGATCCTTCTACGTAGTGATCTTTCATCACTGAGACCGTCATCCTTGGGGACACTGAAAGGTACAAGTTTGAATTACACGTCAAGAACATCGTTAGTCTCCCGACTTTCCTGTGCGACAGCCGCGACTTTTCTAGAGAAGGCGAAACAATACAGCAGGCACACATTGAAAACTAGAAATTGTCTGTATTCGGGCGATAAACAATGCGAAACTGTTTATAATAGGCTAGTCTATATCTTTGATTTTTGGCGTTTATACATTAATCATTATCTGGTCGAGCTAGCTCGGACATGCAGCCTATCACGATCTTGATCACATTAATATAGGTTTCCAAGCCAGCATAATCAGTCAGTTTCTAGTGCAATTGTCACTGAACTTCGCAATATTAGAACTGACTTTGTCATGTGCATTATTTGTCTCATAAGACTGGGTGATGGAAATGGTGTCAAAAATATAACTGTACAATTACTCTCGCGCACAAAACTTCACACTCTTGTTTATGATTATATTTCCGATGTCTTTTTTTTAAAATCTGCGCCTTTTAAACTAAATTATTGAGAAAGAAACGTTGCGGTGGTTCGTTGTAAAGAACAGTGTTACTGAAAAGGTGACCCGGACTAAAAACCATCTCAATTGAGAGTTAGTATGATAAGTGATGACTCAAATAGAATGACCACGAACGCAGCGTAAAAACGGCTAAACTCGCGAGATGTCCGAGATCGAAAAAACGTGAAAACTGCCTTTCTCGAAATCTCGGGACCAAAACAGCAAAATAAATGAACGGCTGGCAATTTATACCGTGTATCAGGCCAGGCCATGGCGCTATAGTTAAAGTGTCCCTTTTCGTCGCTTCCGTCACAATGGAGACATAAAAAGCCGACGTGTTTCCGTCTTCGGCACCAAAATTTCGCGATTTTGAGTTTAGAACATTTCATTTTCGCGATTGTATAACATCGTTGTCATCCCAGCTCCTTTCAAAAAGAAAAGCGCACAAAAGCGGTATGTCAATGTCAAAAGGACCCCCCCCCCCTCCCCGCTGGAATTTCCACCTCAGTTCCATACATTTCTTTAAAAAATTTCCCTTTATTGACCCCACCCCTCCCCTCTGGAATTTCCAGTTAGCCTCCATGGGGGGAGTATGGAGATTTTCTGGAACTACACATTTTAGGTTCTTACACGCGGGTTTTTACTGTATGTTATGTAGTAGGTAATCTTATGAACAGTGGTGATGAATGGCAGTGATCGGTTTACATCGTAGTCGCACTTTAAGAGTGAGGGAAAACTGAAGTAAGGCAACCTTAACGTGTCTGGACTATCGCTTACATTCTGTGTCGTTTCCAGAGTGATTTCGACAATGTGCATTGGAACCTTGATAGAACTGCCGTGTCGGGATAAATAGACAGACGTTCCGTGCCACGACGTTCAAGCAACGTGCTTCGTATATTGCTTGAGGAGATTTGTTTCGAAATTAAATAAATGCAGAGACATGGACTATTTTTGTAAGAAAATCCTTTATTTGTGGAGCAATGTGGTTTGTTGATTTCAAATGCGGACCAGTTTTTAAACGAATATTAGTGATTGGCTAATAGTATACGGAAATTGAATTGTAGCGATCAGAGAAAAGTACGCCAACACATTTCATGTTATGTCGTAGGTAATAATAATAATCATAATAATAATAATAAATAATATTTAACCGGGAATCCTACTCGCCGAGACGATTTTGCTGTTCGCTGTTCGATATTCATGCGACATCAATACAATGTAAATTTATAGATTAGACTAAACTATTAATTTTAGTTTTTAATACTTAATGTAACTTTTTAGCTATAAGCTCTTGTAAAGCGCTTAGAACGTAACTGTACAAGCGCTATATAAATATTATTATTATTATTATTATTATTATTATTATTATTATTATTATTATTAAGTTTTAATGATTTCCCCTTTAACTTACATTCAAACGGCTTAAAACAACATGTCGGAAGACCAAGTGTACACCAGCTGCAAATAAAATAATCGTTCAAACAACCCCAAAAAATAAGTGATAATGAACATGAAAAACCAGGAGAAAACGCTAACTGATGAAACTTCGCTTTGTAACAATAAAATAAGATTTGGAAAAGTGCAATTTTTTCATTTATCAACATCAACATTTTGTGCCATCCAAGTTTCGCGATTTGTTTCTCTTCGCTAAAATTGCGAAAGTTAGATGTCGCGAAACAAACCAACTAACCAACAAATAGGGTGTTTATTTCTTTAACAACGTACCCAGATAAGCGAGCCCAATGTAAACTGAAGCTGTTCCCTCGCTGTTTTTCACCTCGCACCTGTAGCGATACTTTCCATCCAACTCGCTCTTCTGTTGGGGTGTGACAGTCAAGGTGCTGGTATTTCCCTGTGTAACAACACGTTCGGTAATGTTGTAATTATCCTTGTACCAAGTGAATTGAACTGAAGGAATACCATCTGCTTGGCACACGAGAGGTGTCTCACGGCCCGGCAAGGAATATACCAGACTGCCATTGAACGGGTTAATGATCGATGGAACGTCTGTAAATTTCAAAGTTGGGTTTTAAAGATAGCCATCTTTTGTATTTTAAAAAGTAGAAGATTTAGAAGAGGAAAGAAGATCATATTTTTAACAACAACACCATCTCGATGGTTTAGGTCTAGCTCTCCATCCTATCTATATTTTCCTGTACAGCACTAACTAACTCTTATTTAGAGTCATTTCAACCCAGCCTTGTTTATATCAATGTTGAGTTACCTATTGAGATGTGTAACTCAATCTACATCACACAAAAGCTATCCATTACTGTTTTAAAAACACACTTACAATGAACGATCATGTCCATCCATAGTGATTCTTGGGTATCAGCCAAGTTACTTGCTCGACACTTGTACGAATCAGCGTCAGTCCTGTTAACAGGGCTGAAAACCAGTTTGGCTGCTCCCAGACCGGAGCTGTGCACTTGGTGACTTCCTTCTTTCAGCCACGTGACAATGGGTGGTGGTGACCCTGTTGCAGTGCACTCGAGATCAACCTTGGATCCTTCTACGTAGTGATCTTTCATCACTGAGACCGTCATCCTTGGGGACACTGAAAGGTAATACAAGTTTGAATTAAACGTACGTTTGAATTAAACTTCCCTGTGAGGCAGATTGAAACAGGTGAAACAATACAGCAGACATACCATGGAAAATTGGTAATTGTCTGTTTTTACGCGATAAAGAATGCAAGGTTGTTTAAAATTTGTAGAAGAGTGTGTTATATTGGGTTTGTGTCTTTCCTTTTCTATGCATGTTTTTCAATGTTATTAAGAAAATGAAATATTTATGAATAAATATTTTATTTTACTAGCTGTTATCTTTTTATTTCTTCCAGACACCTCTTTACATACCTGATGTTTCTATATTATATATATCTGAAAAATTACTTTATTGGTGATGAAATAGAAATTGATTGATTGATTGATTGATTGATTGATTGATTGACGATATTCACCATAGTTGAACAGGAACAGGATTAAACTCAGCCATGCTAAAGTACGTCCAGCGGGGTTGGTAGGTGTTTGATTCTCTTTTAGAACCGTTGTACAGAGTTTCTACGTGTTCAGCTCATGACATGACTAGTACTAGTGGAGAGTAGTGGAAGACTATGTCAGCTACTTCCACTTGCTTAGCTAGCAGCATTTGGTAAGTCATTGATGTAACGAATAATGAATGAGAACCCAGGATACTGGGTAGGACATCGGATAATTCTGGACCAGAGAATTTTCGCAGACTGCGAGCTCAGGTATGATTTTAAACCAGTCTAGAACATGGAAGCACACAGTGGTTGAGATTTTGGTATGACGGTATCGGAGACATTTATTAGATCTAGAAACACATCCCTTCACAGATGCTGCTTAAGAGCTACTCTCTGTAAAATTCGACTAAAGTTGGACACGAAGAAAAATCGAATTCCCTGAGTTTTTATCAGGTGGTACCTTTTGGGAAAACATATTCGGAAACAACAATGAATTTGGTCGAAATTGTTTTGTTGCCATGGCAACACGGTAATTGTGTTCTCCCCTGACCCCCATCCGGACCTGGTCAAATTCTGTCAAATTAGGCATGTTTCAAACGTCGTGCTGCAGTCGTGCTAAGCTGGCCCGACTCGAGTTCGACTTCAGCACGACTGTGTCTCGGCTTGGTTTCAAACGCCGAACTTGAGGTGAAACTTGGACCAAGCCTCGTTGCCTTCTTCTTGTTGCACTCTCTGTATCCCAGTTGCTGTTTTTATAGTCATTGACAGGTTTTTGCATGCTTGAACACATTTCTTAAATTTATTCCGCATCTGATCTATTGCAAACGGAAAATCAGTGTCCCGTTCTTTCAGTTCCTTCCGTATCTCTTCATACACATTTCTATTACTCGAACATGACGAGTTAACAGAGATCAAGTGCTTTTTAAATTTCTCGTTGTTCACAATAACATCGATCATTTCGTCAACCTGCTTCTCCTTCCACGATGCTCTCGGTTTAGTGGGTACTTTGCTTCTGCCTTTGGAAACTATTGTTTTCTTCTTTGTTACTTTCTTTTTTCTTGCTACGAATTCGTTCGCGTTTACCTCTTCATCTTCTCCACTCACGAAATCATCTGCTGAAAGCCCTGAAGACTGTGATTGATCGCTTTCTGGATCGGGTGTCAAAGACTTCCTGAAGGCCGCCATTTTGTTTTTGGAAATGACATGTGGTTCGACACACGTGATGCGCATGCGTCGGAATTTGAAACCGGTTTGACCAGTC
>JANVCJ010071492.1:0-12480 GCA_026413505.1 Epizoanthus ramosus
CCCCCCCCCCCCCCCCCCCCCCCCCCCCCCCCCCCCCCCCCCACCACCCTAAGTCCTATATGGGCCATACGACTGGATAGCATCTGGAACTTGGCATCTGATCTCATATTCATGAACAGAATCAGGCACTAAGGTGCACAACATTAAACGGACATCTGAAAATTTGAAGTCAGTCTAAAGACAAAACACCTGAAGGACTAAAATTTTTCAAAACAAAACTACCATATTTAGTGAAATAAACACTGTCCTCAAATAAGTGCCACACTCAAATACATGTAAATGTACACATATAAAGTGCCACACTTGAGCTCTAGAGCAGAACTTATTTCAACAGTTTGTCAAAGGAAAGTTAAAACGGAATGAAAATTATTCTCATTTAAACAATATAACTTGTTATCATTTTCAGAATTAAAAAGGTGTTGTATTTTGTGCAAGAATTTGTTCAAATAAGAGAGGCCGTTCTGTAAGTGCTGCATCAAAGTCTAAAACTTAACAAGTGCTTTGAGTAAATATAGTTTACAGCTGAGCTGTACCATCCTCGAGTTATACTAATTAATAGAACATAAACAAATATTTAGATTAAATTTTAGAAATGGTCACCAGTACCAGAGGAATAATGTTACTACTGACAGTTCGCAATTTAACAAAGTGTCAATAATTTCAACTTATAAAATTACTGTAAGTTACAAGCAATGAATTGTGTTTGAAAGGTCCTATTGTGACTGTCAAAGCATAGCTTACATATGATTTGTATTTACATGTTTGAGTGAACATCACAAAATACAAAATTCTTAGTACTAAATATCCAGGTTACACAATTAACTGCGAACACAGGTCTGCAAATTATCTATCAATACATGTATACCTTGCTTCAAGATAACAGTATGCAAAGACAGTTCTTCCATTGCCACTGCATATTTGACACAAAGTTATATGCATACATGTAGTGTACCGTAAATAATTTAACCTTAGGTAGCACATTGTTCTTGAAGGAAGATGTACTGTGAGATTAGCCAATTCTTCAAGCTGTTTACTGTAAAGTTCACCTACATTGTAGCAATTCTGCTGCCAGGGGATTGTTCTGCAGCTTTAAGCAAGGTGTAAAGGCATGAGCAATGCGTCTCAGGTGATGAGTGTGTGCACAGGGGGGGGGGGTACCCATACCTGAAGTTGAGATAAGGTGGGCAACCCTTGCAATTTTTTAATGGGCAATCCTGGGTCACATTTTAGTTTTTCTTCTTGGTCACGCAACTAGCAAGAAATGTTCAGTTTCCAGTGTTGGTTATAAACAAGTTCCTGGACAATATCAAATCATTGCGTAACAGAAGCCGTGAGGTTGTCTAACTGATATCAAGGTGTAAACTATTAACATACCAAATCTCTTCCCCACAGCACAACCACCCTCAGTAACTCTGATAAGGCTTAATATCGACAGGTATTATATATAAACTTCATCACCTGTGAAGACAAATTTGAGTTTGAATTTCACAAAAACTTGATAGAAACTTGGAACTCGGGAAAATTAACTGTCCAAATGTGAGTGCTCAACAACATGAAATATTTACATCAAGTTTGAACCTCGAGAGACAAAACTTTCATCATGAACTGCGCACTGATGTCATTGTTAACAATGTTAACTGGTTTTAAGATTACAGGGATATTTCAGGTTTTAATGTTAACATTAACCATTCCAGTCCTGAGAATATCAATTGACTTTAAAAGTGCAGCCATTAGAATGCAATTTGTCCTTTGTTCTTACCGAACAATGCTAAAATTAGTATGCTCTCAGGGCTAAAATCGCAAATTATCTATAATAGTAATTATCAGTTGACTTATTAGTGATCTCCAACCTTCCCATCCATGCATAGTTTCTTCCAGATCTTAATTTACTGACCAATTCAAAACATACAACCACAGCCCTATTATTAATAATAACTAGTTTATATTAATTAAAAGCTAATTTCCAATTATGTGTATATTTGTATAGCAAAGTCATTAAATTTACAATTTAACTGTCCATTGACATCCAAGATTCCGGCGTATTTGATGACACCTGACTGGAGTTCCAATAACGCCATTGAAGGGTATCACCTAGTTTTACTGTCAGTAGCTGGAACAATTGAAAAGACTTAACAAGAACTTTCCTGTTATATTTTCTGTATTTTGGATCCGATAACCACTGGATTGGCCTTAGAAATAGCTGCCCTGCCCTCAGCTTTATAATCAAATGTACAGTCGTGTTTGTCAGAATACCTGTGAAGTCCACAATATATATTACCACAACGGCATTCAAAACCTGAAAAGTGAGGATAGAAAGCAATTAGTTAGTGACAAAAGTTGACAATTACGATAGCCATATTTCTCTGGAAAGTATATAAGTACTGTATGCCTGACTGAAAAAACCAGTGGATACCATAATCCCATTTAGTTATTTTGTTCTTACTAAACTGTTTCTGCTATTCTTGTCTTGGGTCTGCAGTAGTTGGAATATGATGTACAGACACCTTGCAATATTTCTAAATATTATTTATCTTCAGTTCTAAATTATTATATATCTGTGTCTATCTGTTTCATTTGCCATTGTACTTTTTCTTGCTTTTTGCTTGCATAAATAGTGAATTAAAATCAGATATAAAATAAAACTAAAACACCCAGAAACTATGGCCCATCCCGAATCTATCACACAATATACAATCGATGAGTTAGTAACACAGAGCTCTCCACTGTAATTACCTGTTAATCCCACTTTTTTCCTACACATGAAGCACCTATTTTTCTTGGGCTTTGGTTTATCTTTAGCTTCCACTGCAGCAGCTGCAGCTTCAAGCTGTCTCGAGTCTTCTCCATCTGAACAGCTAGCAGCCGACGTACTCGCTTCACAGACTGCAGGGGCTGCTTCAACAAGTGGGGCTGGTATAGCTGTGGAACTACTGATCTCTTCTGATGAATTTCCTAACAAATTTGAAAAACATTATTTTTAGTTTTTAAAAAATCACAACTTTAAAAACGTGTGGTTCCAGATCCGATCATCACTATATATATGTCCAATAATTATTGTTGATTGGTACTCTGTGGATCACAAGTATTTCTTTACCCAAGGGAAATAAGAAATGATATCTGAGGCCAAAGGCTACAGAAATATTCTTGCCAAGTGTAAACAAAACTTGATCATGTTCCACAGAAAGATTAATGCTAATTTGGAGTGAAAACACTCCAGCTATAAAACATGAGACAGTGTGTCAGAGTATTTATCTATTTCTGGAAAACAATAATATCAATCGTTTTGTTTAACAAATCACCATGTACATACTATTTGACTGATATAACCTGATATATAACAATATATTTTGTGCACGCAATTTCCAAGGATCCATACCTTGACTAGCTGTGACAACTGCTTGCGTTGGACTCGGAGATTGTTGCTTTCTTCGTAACGCATCCTTAAAGCATTTTGAACAAAGCCCATCACACTTTGAATTCCCATAAAATCCACACCCCATGCGGCACAATGACGGTTGTTGAGTTTGATTCGTTTCTCTTTCCATTTTAAATGTATTGTAATATAAACCTGTACGAGTGAAAAAAAGCTTTTTGTAAGAAGTTACCATTTACAAGACATAAAAGGACTAGTCAAAAAAGAAATGTTGGGTAGAGGTGGAGGTGGGGCTGATGGGAAAATGGTTGTTTCTGACTTATAGTTAAACAATACAAAACAGCAATGAGTGTCTATAAACTGAAATATAACACTCTGAAAGTTGTAAAGCACAAGAAAAGTTTCAGAGGAACACAAGGCAAAGCCAAGTATTTTACACTTTCCTCTTTTAAACCCAAGATCAAAACTCATTTGGCGACACATTAATTGATTCGCCTTTTTGCTATTATTTTATTATTGTAATTATTGTAGTGTAACATGATGTATTGTTAAGTGTACTGTATTGTTCAGGCCTCCATTTAAACCAGCTTTCACTGAACTGGACATGTATGCATGCCTGGTTAAATATTGCAGACTTATAAACAAATAAATAAATTTCTCTTGCTGCTCAAATGCTCTACAGCATTTGGAGTGTTCATAATTTTTATCATGGCTGCTTGTGTCTGTAAAACTGTGATATAAATGTACTCCAAAAGTTGTAGCGCACTTGGGAAGCAAGAGGAACACAATGAGAAGCAGAGTGTTTCTCTTGCTTTGCGAGTGCTCTACAACCTTCGAGGTGTACATATATCAGTTTATAGACATACAAAGCAACTGTTAAATATATTTATTTACTACTATATTATAAAAATAAGACAAAGATAAAAAGACTGTCTTTATCCTCTGATATAAACACTTACTTTGTCATCTGTTAGCCTATGAGAGTGCACGTTATATATACCCTATTTTATAACGGGTTATTCCAGAAAATATTCACATTCCCCCACAGATGGCATTTGTGAAAACACAATATTATAACCACTCAATGACTGGTTAATCAAACTAACAAATACCCAGCGTTAAATTTCCCTCAGGACATTCATATATATTAAATGAGACAAAATTGCTTCCTATTTCATGGCCATATCGCAAGATGAAATTCTTACTATTAATGAGGAATTGATTAAATGAAAGACGAAAATACATTTTTGTTTCATTGGCTATTTACTTATTTGGTAAATATATAATAAAACAATTATTGCCCTCAGTGTCTGTGTCGAGATATCTCACTGCTTCACAGCTTGGTAAAGATCCATCACTTCTCACCTCAACTTTGGGGAATTAAATTGTTAAATATACATTATTTTAAAATCATTTTGTACATGAATATTCAAACATACATGAATTTAAACTTGTAAACAAGTCAACAAAATGTTACCAAGGGGACCCCTCCCTAAACTGACAAACTTACAAAATCTAGCAGCAATCTAGACTTTGTATTGCCTATTGGTATATACCCTGTGTTCAAGACTTTATACTTGTACTAATAAATATAGATTTAAGCCTGTACTAGTTACAGTGTCAGAATAACTAATCAACCAAAGATAGTTTATTATTTCATCTGAGGTCAAAACATGGTCGCTGCAAGAACATTCCATTGATTTATTTATAGTACAAAGTGCATTTGAGCCAGCGAGTTGGAATCATTGTTTACTTCCAAAACACTCGGAACATTGCAACACTTTTAAACCTTGTAGGATTCGCCACAGTGCCAGACTCATTCCAGTTTGTTCGATCTAAAATATAAAACAGCTACTGAAAACTTTGGTGTAAAATCATGTGTATATACATGTACCTGACGTACAACACTATCAATTGTATAATGCAGCACAGAACTCCAATTTTGACCAAACTACAGTCTGATAGAAGAATGCTACCTACTGAATCTTGATCCCATAAATACATTTTTTAAGCGCCGCCAGGCTACTCGAACGAAACTTCCCAAAATATCATTTTTATCACAACATGTTCTTCGTATATGACTGATCGAATCGCTTGCTGAGAAATTCGAGCTTTAAATAATAGCTACATTTGTCAGTTCATTCTTTGCTTCTTCTAGTTCGCGTGGGCACAAATTAGCACATATCGCTTTGTCACTATGACGCGTAATTTCTTCGTAGCATTTGTTTGCCTAGTTTGTAATTATTGGTGCCAAAACAGCTCGATTTCTATTTCTTTCACTCTTTAATAGAACCACTACCCAGTACTTGTTCTACAGAACCATATAAATAATTCTACCACAATAATTCAGCGAGAAATTTTGTACGGAGATGACGCGACGCGAGACACTGCTAGCCCAAGACAAAGTCATCTTTCTTTCTCAGCCCCAATAATTGATTGCCAAAAATCTTGGAGAAACAACGAACACATTCAACCAAATACGATATTTGGTAGAAAGTGAAATATCTTGTGGCATCACACTTCACCTTCATTGTCAATTGTGTCTAACTCAAGGAAATATAAACCCAATCCAGATTTCGTGTTCCGAAGTTCAGTCGAGCATTAGATCACGAATATTTTTGCTATTCTAAAAATTATCCTATACATTGCTTCGTAAGTATAACAAAGCAGAGAAGTAATGTTCGTTGTATATGTCAGTTATAAAATCATTCTCCTTCTTTCGTTTTCGCTAAAGAGCACATGATTGCCGAGGACATTTCTACTGAGACTTCAGATGGTATTGAAACATCAGATGATAGAGGTGCGACTAACTGGAAGAAAGAAACCTCGCTATTTTCAATATTTCGACTACAAAAATGCCTTCTATTCAATGAAAAGACTCCCATATAGTTAATCCAACCAAAGTATATGTCCTTTTAATATATAAAACTATTGTTTCGACCCTCCAACCCTGGCAAGATTGAACAGAGAAAGAGATTACAGGACGAGCAAACAGGAGTAAAAACACGATAACCGAAAGAGATTTCGACAGAACTCGATTTGTCTTTCTATTCTCGAAATGACTCTTTCTGTGATTGCTAAGCATTATATATTTGGAAATAATCATTTAAGATTGAATCTGTGGCTGTTTAAGATATTCTGTCAACTGAAGAAAGGTTGCTAGCTTCGCGAACTTGAACAACAAAATCCAAACAAATATCAGATTTTCCTCTGGGTTGTGAATCGAACATCGTGAATAAAACACCGCGTTTAAAAGCCCTAATTCTGCCGTAAAGGTTCGAGAACTATCATAATACCATTATCGATTAACAGACTTACCTATCACAACGAAAATAAGCCAAGAAATGTTCCTTTTCCTGCTAAATCTCTCTCTGTTTCGATATTTCTCACCGGAAAATAAAGCAGACCTTTACTTGTTTTGTGTGTTTCCAATTGTTATGTGACGTCACCTCGGACCAAATATGGATTACCATTCGCCAAATTAGGAAATTAATTGTGTTCTGGATAACCTGATTGGTCAATGGAACAAAAGAAACCCATCCTAGTGTTTCACAGGCACAAAGCAAGAGAAAGAAATGTACCGCTTTCAGCTTCGACTGCCGAGGAGAAAGTGGTATATTTTATGTTCTTTTCTTTCATTTTCACGCTGTAGAACATTTTTTGGACGTATTAGAATAATTTGGTAAATATTTATCGTACAAGGGTGGAGTGTTACCTTTTTCCGCGTCGAATTTGGCTTGTAACTTGAAAGAATTTCCTTTCTGTTGAGTGTTGGTGTGTGACTTAACCTGTTCTGTGCGACGCTGTTTTCGTGTTTGTTCTCGTAAATAATTCTGAGTTGACTCTTTATCCGTATATCCCTGTGTCTAATTACCCCAATATGACGTCACAGACTGTGTGACGTCATAATTGCACGTGCGGTCGCCAAGGCCGACAACATGACGGAACTCACGATTACGATCTCCGGTGTGACCGAGAGCCGCCGAGGAATTTTAAGAAGACGTCATAGTTCCGGTGCCCAATTGCCCGTACCCCTCTCCCCAAGGGCTGAAATGTCATTCAAGAACTGACAGACGTTAGTTTGTATTATTTGTACAAAACAAAACTCTTCTTAACAATTCAATAAGCAAGTCAAATTTTCAGTTCCCAAAATAAGAGCAAATGAAATGTATGGAGAAATAAAATCCGTTAACAGACAAGACATTTTACGAAATATTAATTTATGAAATATTGCATTTATGAAGAGGCTCCACTATTTTTTCTGACGGGGAGGGAGGGGGTTTAATATTTTTAAATATTAAAAATTTACAGCCGTTGCTATTGTCTTAGTAGTCTTGGAGTGTGACGTCATCTGTGTACAGCTCTGTTCTGTCCGGGTACCGAGTATTGATCAGGTAAGAAACAGTACTTCAAAGGTCAAGTAGCCAAGAATATAAAGTATCCATTCAGAACGTTGATACTAGAAGTAGAAGTTGTGACTGAGAGCTCGCACGCCCCATCATGCTGCATTTATATAAGGGTGAGATTGATCTTCATCTGCATTTACTGTTTACTATGAAATCGCCCGTTCAGCATTGATTAACCACTCAGAAAAAATACTTTGATCTGATCAATATTCCTTTCAGAAATATACGAAACAGAATTACTACTGCTAGCTTTCAGCTCACCCCAATTCACAATTCGATATAATCATTTTATTGCTTAGAGGTTGTAGCAGACACTTTGAAATGGTTCCGAAAGTATTCCTGTTCCGGAATACGGTCAATCGAACGCACCCTAACTAAATGAAAATGCTTTAATTTAAATATTTGAATGTTATAATAATTTGTCCCCTATGACAATCTGATTTACGATGAAACAAGTATACATCATTTATTGGCAGAGTAGTAATTACAAAGTCAACAACTAGAACAGAGTCAACAAATATCTTGAAGAACTCTTTCAAAGAACGTTATTTTGATGCTCCGACTATAAACGATATTAATATTAGATGTCATCCGTTCTTACAGCTCAAATCTGCTTTAGTAAATCTGCATACAAAAAGTATCCAGCCGATAGATGCGTTTTTTTAAAAGCAGTATTATTATTATTATTATTAGGGACGAATAATTTATTACGGACACTTTGTGGGGTGGGGCGGGGAGGGGGAATTCATTTGCAGATTGGCGTTATCAAATATGTTCGAGCCCCCTCTCGTAACTTGAAGAAAAATTTGCTCTATAGTTTTACCATCTGAACTGGTTCAAAATCGCTAATAAACCCGAAACCCTCCTTCTGAAGTTCCAAAAATGTGATACGCCCCTTAAGTACAACTCCGTGCCGGATCTCACATCTGCTGGTCTTAGAACTTTTTACTATATGGAAC
Source organism: Epizoanthus ramosus (assembly GCA_026413505.1). Taxonomy (NCBI): domain Eukaryota; kingdom Metazoa; phylum Cnidaria; class Anthozoa; order Zoantharia; family Epizoanthidae; genus Epizoanthus; species Epizoanthus ramosus. Next base: position 8,739 of record JANVCJ010071492.1, read on the forward strand.
ACACGTATTGGGTAAAAAGGGCGTAGATGTTTTATAGCTGGTTAAGTAGGGAAAGGAAATGGGGAATGGAACAAGAGAGGATATAAATATTTATGTGTATGGAATCCAGAATAGATTCTGTTACTTGAGGCGAAGCCTGCCTTTCATATACTGTTAATTTATTTACTGGGCGTGGTAAGGTAAATCATGAGAAATTATCGCCTGATTCCAAACCGTGGGGAACTAGGTACTAACTGCACACGGACGCCCAAGACGACGAAAACAAACACCTGAGAAGTTTTTCTCTGTGTACACCAGTTGTTCTGGTATAAAGCACTGGCACAACTCCAATGCCAAACAATTTTAGAAAGGAAAAAGAAAAACTTCTCAGACGCCATTTTGTTTGTTTCGTCGTCTCCTTGGGCGTCCGCGTCCGGTTAGTACCCAGTTCCCCATGGTTTGAAATCAGGCAATGACGATCAATCCGAACGTAAACTTGTTGGATTGTGATTTAGAGTGTTGCATTTATATCAATTCTTACTTGTCATAGTCCAACTGAGAACAATGTAGACTGAGTGCAAGTATGGTAGTGTGCTTCGGTAGATATAGCATTTGGATATCATATGTTGTATTGTCAGTTCAAATTTTGGCGGGGATGGAATGCCATAAATAGTGACCCAAGTGGTGACCACAACATTTGTGATATTAGTCTAAAAAACGACTCAGTTAATATCATAGATTTAGAGTTTAATTAAATTTATATAACATATCTTCTTCTAAAATTATAATACAAGATGTATAAAGTAAAATTTGACTTTGGCGCAAACCCAAACCAGTACAATGGAGTCATTCTAAACATCAGACTGGTACAAACTCTGACAGGTATGAACTTTGACCGGTATGAACTCTGACCGGTATGAACTCTGACAGATATGAAAGTTCTTCAACTGGTATGAATTCTGACCAATATGAACATTGGCCAGTATGAACTCTAACAGATAGCAACTCTGACAGGTATGAACTTTGACCGGTATGAACTCTGACCGGTATGAAAGTTATTCAACTGATATGAATTCTGACCAGTATGAACATTGACCGGTATGAACTCTAACAGATAGCAATTCTGACTGGTATGAACACTGACTGGTATGAACTCTAACCAATATCAACTCTGACCGGTATGAACTCTGAACTGTATGCGCACTGACCGGTATGAACTTTATAAACAGATATCAAATCTGACTGGTATGAGTTCCGACTGGTATGAACTCTGATCGGTATGAATTCCGACTGGTATGAATTCTGACCGGTATGAATGCTGGTAGACTTGCTACAAGTCAACTCACATCGATCATCGATGGACTCACAATCGGAATAAAGTTGCGAGTCCATCGATGGTCGATGTGAGTCGACTTGTAGCAAGTCTAGAATGCTGGCTGGTATGAATTTCTGACTGGTATGCAGTCATTACACCAGACCTGTACAAGCAGTAGTCACCAGGCTGGTCCAAAATAGGGTTTTGATTACATTGACTCAAGGAATTATATTTCATACATCAGCTTCACCATGAATCAAACTGTTCTACCATGTGATTCTTTGAACCGGTCTCATGTAAAAACAAACACAGAGTTGTATCGAGACCGATCTGAAGTCATCCAGTCTGAGTTCGTATTGGTGAGCGGTTTCAATATTACCGCCTCCTAACAGATCCAAATTGGCACAGATAAATAAAGTCTCCCTAATTAATGCAAATTTGTCCAAAGCTTTAATTATATGTCAACCCAAAGTGATTGCTGACATCACCAAGGTTGGGATACTATTGTGACAGCAAGTTACACTGTGCCATAACTCAATTGCTGTTACCCAACCCTTGAATGTTATCACATTAATGTGACTGACAGATGTCACATCACTGTGTCAAGGTCACTGAAAAGAACTTCTAGATTACTCCCGCAAAATAACAAACTAAATGAGTGTTTGTGTTTATGTAAGTGTAAGCTTGCAAGGGAGAAGCTCTGGGGGCATGATCCCACAAAAAAACTTTGAAATTAACTCTTCTGAAATGGTTGGAAATTTATCTAAACCACAAAAGTGCAATTGATGAAAGCTGTTGTGGAAGTCCCTGTCATTGTTCTAGATCAAATGGGACAAAAGGACGTTTGGGATAGGATTACAAGTAGGGTTTGGGTTTGAGTTAATCCTAACTTTAACCCTAACCCTACCTTCAGTTCTAGTGATAATAGTAGCTAATCTTACTTGATGATGATGACAAGATTTCAGGCTAACCTCCTTTTGACCCATCTGATAGTGATATCCTGGGTGTTCTCTCCTGTTTATGTGTACTTTGTTTTAATTGTTGTAATTTGGCAAAGCTTAATAAATTGTATTTAGTAATTAAGCCTATTGTCTCGTGCCGTTCTCGTTGAAGTTACCACCCCGGTGGCTTAAGGTCCCTATTGGTCCTGTGCCTGTTGGGTTTACCAAAGATGTTCCAATGTTCTTGTGTCTATTCCCTGAATGACCAGATATGGATATCGGTGTCTGTAGCTGTGGTCGGTCACCTGATTATCTGGCCAACCGCAACTTTAATATCAGCTTCATGGAAGCTGGAAGCTGACTTGTCGAGTTGCTAGCCCTGGCTTTCCCTGTGTATAGAAAACAAAATGAGGCATTGTGTTGAGAAAAAAGTTTGTTCAATGTCTGTTTAATGGGTGGGTTCACACAACAAATTTTAATCATGATTAAAGACTTGTACACTTTCCCGTTTAATAAACTTGCAGTCGAGACCCCCTGGAGTTTCACTAGCAGAGGGCGTGGCGAGAAATCTACATGGCTGTCAATGTATAGATTGTGATTGGGCAAGAGGAGCAATTGTACTGTTAAACCAAGCTTGCGACTGCTAAACCCACCTCGTGAGATGGGTTAAAATCTGAGCTGATACCAGCATTTAGGGTTGCAGTTGCAGATAGCACGGTAAAATGCGGCCAATCGTGTCAAAATTTTAACCATGGTTAAAAGTTGTTATGTTAACCCGCCCAATGTCTGTTCAATGTGTGTTCACAGTAAATGTTTAACTCAACTACATGTACAGGTGTCATATTCTGCCAGGAAATAAAATGTACTACAATAATACAAGTAAAATTGTTATGAAATGTTCTTGAAAACCTTTTGAAAACTGTACAATAATGGTTCAACACTGTGGCTTCACTGGGGCTCAATACAGAAACAGTAATGGCATAGCCTTTTTTATTATTTTTTTGTGCCATACAGTTATTAAATTAGGTTTTTACACTAAAAACCAACTGCAATTACAATTTAGTTGAAAGTTTTACACAAGAGTAATGAGTAAAGCATAAAAATGAGTAAATTGGAATTTAAAAGAAAAATAACTTGAAACACCATTAATATATACATTCATAGTTGGCAATGCCTTTTAGTTTTGCAATGCCTTTGTTTTTGCAATGCTTTTGTTGCGGTTCCCTGGTACTTATACAAAAATTAGCAAGCAAAATATAATAAAAATATATCTTGACTATTGTTTATACCAGAAAATCATCATAATACTTGGGTTCTGTCTATTTCCACATTTCATATACGGTAGGTACTAGTACCCAACAAACCATGAGTGATAGTTATTTTTTAATATTACTGTGTCTGTGGTCATCGTTGTTATTATTGTCATGGTTGCAGGGTTCCTGCAGCTGACAACTCAACAAATTTAAGACCTTTTTAAGACTTTTCAAGGCCCAAGCTTGGAAAATTT
>JANVCJ010071503.1:0-12479 GCA_026413505.1 Epizoanthus ramosus
GTGTTTTGTCCGCCTCTGAATGCCAAGCTTCTAAGAAAAGCCTTTGTTTCCAAGTGTTTACACCTCTCTCTTTTAGTCTACTACTCACGATATACACCCAGACGATGTCAAGATAAAAGAGAGAGGTGTAAACAGTTGGACACAAAGGCTTTTCTTAGAAGCTTGGCATTCAGAGGCAGACAAAAACACTGTCAATGAAAGGAGAGAATTCCCTCAGGTTTACAAGTCCTTTGTGAACCAAACTTAAATATGTGTTCAGAAGCAGTTTTTCTGCATAACTCCAAAGAAGGTTGCAGTGAAAGACTGAAAATTTACTACCCTTCTTAAAATTGTGTTAGACCCTTTTCAAAACTTTTAAGAAACATTAGATCAGATACGAACATAATATGCTATTGATATGTGGCAATGTTACATATTTGTACGCTATTAGTACTAGCATCTTAACAGGCATACCAGGAGTGTTGAATAAACTCACTTCAGTTATTTTGCGACTCCACTTCATGCTCATTATTTAATTAATTTTTATAATTTTGGCATCGATTTACACCTTCAGTAGCACATTCAGTCACTAATAGTCAGCTGTCACTCCCTCCCCCTCTTGGTTGGTAATATGTCGGCATCAGTTAATCGTTCTGTACACTGTACTTAATTTGTTATTTGTTTAAATAACTTTCCAGAAAACTGAAGAATGGGAACTAGATGAGAAGACAGGGGAAACTGAAGGAGAAGAAGAGCAACCTGCAAAAAGGAGAAAGAAGACAAAACGCTTGCAGCTGATTGGGGATGAAATTTATCGGATTAACCAATATGGCAAGGCATTCAAACTGGATATTAAAGTGAAGACTTGAGTTAGTTCCGAGCACCATGATGTTACAAGAAGCAAAATTTATACAGTGGACAATTAAAGTGAAAGGGTTATTAATAAAATTAATAAAATAATACCATATGTTGACTTCAGTCCATTTATTACAAGATTGGACTGATCAACTAAAAGTTGATATGTTAGGTTTTTCGCTGTGAGGGTGAAAGATCTCAGCTGACGTTTCGAGCACTAGCCCTTCGTCAGAGCAAAAAAGGGAATTGTGGGCAAAGTTAGGGTTTATATTAGGCTTGGGTAATATATGTGGATCAAAATTATGTTAGATATCAGTCTACTGTAGAGTATATGACAGTTTCTTCAGCCTGGTTTACACTGTTTAGTGATGGAAGCAATGGAAGCAGAAGTGAGAACAAAGATGGAAGTGTACAAAGGTTATGTTCTTGTGTAAACCAAAGTGACTTAGGTAGAAACAAGACTTGTTTTCAGCATCTAGTAACCCTTGCTTGCATGCTGTTTTCTACCAGAAATATTTCTTTGAATGATAACTGCCATTGGCTCAACTGTTCTGCTTCCACTTGTGCTTCCATCGTTTTGGTTTGCACTTGTATGTACATGTAAGCAACAGAAGCAGAAACAGAGATGAAAGAAACCCTAAACAATGCCATTAGTAATTTATTTCCTTTCCATGTAATAATAGTTTGTTGTTTGTTGTATTTTGTTCAAGGATCATATGCATATTTGAGATACATTTTCACAAATAAAATTTATATACCTTACTATTAACAGGAGCAGATCCTCATCCAGGAATCGAAAATCATCTGAGGGGAGTAATTCAAAAGTAGACGTGAGTTCTGCAGCTACCATGACCTCTGCTCTTAGTATCCCTACATTAACTGATTCCCAGTCAAGCCAGTTCAGAAACTATTTGAACTCATCTCAGTCATCCCCATTTGGAAGGCAAGATGGAAGGGAAACAGAAAAGAACATAACTGCAGCAACATCAACACAGCTACAAAGCCATCAGCAACAGCAACATCAAGGCCATAGCTTACACAGTCAAGTATCGCCATTCCAAAGTCAGGATGCTGCATTTCATTCTACACATGGTAGTCCCCCACTGCAGAAACTGTCATCTCATGGAGTCACTTCGCCAGCAACATTGGGAATGACGTCTCCTTGTCGGACTCCGCCATCAGGTTATTCGGCATCAGCCCATTCCTCTTCAGGTCATTCATCATGCCACTCGTCACCTCAGGACAGACACTCAAAGTCGCCAGCCAGACATTCAGACAAGCAGGTTGGTTCACCCATTCATCAGCCTGCAGCTAAGAATAAGATGACTGCACCATCATCACCTTATGTTAAGTCCCAAGCTGTTAGCAGTGTTAATAGAAGCTCACCGAAAGGAGGAACCTTTCACCCACTACTCAACATTTCACCTCAGATGGGTCTGTTGCCGTCAGCTAACCACTCACCATTAACTAATCATCATTCTCAATGCCGGTATCAACACCAACATGCTATGATGCCGTCTTCGGCTGCACAGGAGCACATGCTCATGTTGCAATATCAGCAACAGCAGTATCAACAGCATCAACGAGCCAAACAAGGTCAACATCAGCATGGCCACATGGAAATCCAGCATCGGTATGAGCAGTACCAGCACTATCTCTCCTTGACACTACAACAAATTCTTCAACAGTACATGCTGATGTTGCAACAAATACAGATGTTAGTACAACAACAGAAAACGGCATCTGCGCCACCTCTGACTGTGGAGCAACAGCATGCACTGGCCCACTACAATGCCCAGGTGCTGTATCTGTTCCAGCAGGCACAACTAGTGCAGAAATTGTCCCTACATGCAAAACATCAGAATGAGCAGAATTTTGGTCAGTTGGAAAGGCAGTTGCAGATGCTACCAGAGCAGATTCAACAACAAATGCTCGCTGCTGAGGTTAGTAATAGGCCTCAATCATGATATGATCTGCCAATCAGTTTTACAACCAAGCCTCGCATCCAAACTGCAAACTTGTGAACCTTCATCCATGAACTCTCAAAATGGTGAAACTGACAAGATTGCCAGCATAAAAGGGTGTGAAGTTGGACAATGTTGGATCAATTTTGATTTGGTTCAAACTTTCTATCCAACATCATCCAATATTTATTTTCTTGTGCATGCACACATTTTCTTCTTCTTTTAATTGTGTTGTATTTGTGATAGATGTGGTAAGAGTGCCTGCTCAAAGAAAACAATCGATGTCTCTAGTAAACTTTGTATCCAACGTGTTGGACAGTGTTGGATTCATTTGTACATTTTGTACACTTCCCAACCAACACTATCCAACATTGTCCACCACTGTTGGACCAACAACGTTGGACAATGTTGCATCCATGTGAACGGACCTTAATGGATGCAAGGGATTACATGTGAATGAGGCTTGGTGGTGAAATTGAATGACAGACCATTTCACAAATAAGGTTTATTGTAAATTTCCAAAGTGTATATTTGCTCCAAATAATATACATTGATAAGTGCATTATTCATATTGTTATCCAAGTGCTTTAATAACCACATAGAAGTGAAGATATAAAAAACTGATAATTAGAAAAAAAAGACAAAATAATGTGTTTGCCTTGAGTGAATTTAGCCTCTTCACCATTCTATTCCTCTTTTGTTTTACATATATATTTGCCACTAAGAGTTTGATTAAACAACTATTTGATTGCTTTTGATGATCAACAAAATGGTTTTAAAAAGAATGATTGCCTCTACAATTGTCGCAAACTGGTGTTTTCTGTTCCAGCAGGAACAACAACGGCAAATGCAACCTCGACTGGAACCAGAGCAACTTCAGACATTTTTCCAGCATATCCAGCAACAGAATTCCTCACCGGAACAGATGTCCCAGCTCTACGGTCAGTTGATAGAACAGCAGCAACTTGGACATACAACCAAGCAACAGCCGGCTTCCTACAGGCACGCCTTGGAAGAGCGGCATACATTAGTCCAATACCTGCAACAGCACCAGGTTTGTGGTAGAGATGATTTTGCTTGACTATCCAAAGCTTGTTATCATTGCGTTGTCATTGCATTGTCAAAGTAGTGTTTTGACCAATAAAATTTGCAAGACTTTTGATGTGTGTCGAATTCCTCTCACGTACATGCCATCATGTAGTGACAATGCCAATGACATGAACAATATGATGAGTTTCATCTCAGATTGGTTTACATCTGTCGCGCGACTGCCTGATTGGTTGTCTGTACTTTCGTAACTGTTGCGACAACAGATTTAGCCAATCACCAGCTTTTCCTGTCATCGCATTGCATTTGCATCAATCTTTGGACAGTCAAGTTAAATTGTCTCTATCTGTGATGCTCATTAACAGTATCTGTTCCAGTCTCCTTTTGACTCCGAAAAGACCACTGGCAATTCATCACCCCATCTATCACTTGTGCCTGCAACATTGTACTTTATATTCTAGCTAACTAGTCCTCAGTGAAAAAAAAAACTAGTTCTCAGTGTATTTTGCAGTAATTAGTAATTTTACATATGGTGTGGTGTGATATAAGAAATTCACCATAGCTTTGATGATGTCAGAAAATCACATGTGGAAATAATCAGTACTACTAGAAATGATCTTATGTCAACCATAAAACTGAGTAAAATATTTGGTGGTTTAAAGTTTTAAAGGTTCACTTTTTAACAAGTGTCATAATAATAATAATAATTAAAATAATAATAGCCTTTATTTATTAAGTGCCATTTTCATTGCTGTCTGATGGCGCTGTACAATAATATGGTTTCAATAATAACAGGTTTTCTTTTGGATTTATATTTATTTCAACAATCTGGAGCATTGTTTTTGATTGAGTCAGGTCTAGCTTTTTCAACCAGGGAGGCTTATGTTTTTGCAATAATTTCATTAACACATGAAATTATTTGTCTATAAATTCAGGCATAGTAGAATCCAGGCCATCATTTTGTGTGAGAAACAATTAATTTTATTGATAATTTCTACCTTAATGAGCAGAGAATCGTTTTTGCCTGTATGCTTTAGTACTCAACAAAAGTAAGTTCATTTCAAAAATTGACTCTTGTAGTATTTGCAGCAACTAAAGGTGATTGCATTGCAGGAGCAATTGAGGAAAATGGTGGATGGTCCTAGTGACCAAGAAAGACTACAATTCCCCCAGGATTCAAAGCAGCTAAGCAAGAAATTACCAAGTAGCTCTTCATCTGTCCCCCCTGATGAGGCATTATCCATGAACGAATTTTCTAAGCAAGAGTTAGAACCACCTTTACCAAGTGCGAGACCTTCTGAGACTGCACCAGTGGAAGCTCTTAGCGCAAAATTAGACAGTGCAATGGACAGCACTAATCTGTGGACCTCCAAAGACAAGGCAGAGAGGTACGACTTATTGTTACTTATAGGGGATGAAAAGGGGCAGCCAAATCCATCAATCTGCAATTGTTCTTGCTTAAATCTGAATCCACAATTAGTTAATACTAAATATTTAACTTTATTTTACTGGTGACTCCTCTTGGGGAGGAGTCAAAACAGAAAGGGCTTGCCCTTTTCCCCCAGTGAGGCCTGGCAGGTTTTTCTGCTACTAGAATGCCTTTTCAACTGCACATGTGCATACATTTGCATAGCTAAGGTTCTCAGAGGCCACCAGAAGCAATATTTCAATAGACTATTTTTCCTCATTAGATCATCGAGCGAGCAGTAAAAGAAAAAGATGGCAAGTTGAGTTGGTGTGCGAAAACTAGGGCAAGACGAGTTTTCGCACGCCAACTTGACTCGCCATCTTTTTCTTTTATCGCTTGCTCGACGATCTAATGAGGAAAAATAGGGACTACTCGTAGTCTAATATTTCAACATCTGATTTAGTTTTGTTGATAATATCATGGAAAGTAACCTCAAGGCTTCAAATCCTTATAACATGATTGGGCTAATATAACAAAGAGTAGCAATTCGCCATACCAAAAAAGATGGTGACTGGTGCATTTAACCATAATTCTTAGTGCACAAAAAGTCTAAAAACACCCATAAAAATGCATTGAAGAATCGTAAAAACTTCAAAACCTAGCATTCACAATGTACAGGGACGATTTTGGCAGAAATATATGGCTTTCTATGTACCTATTCGTTGTGGCATTGTGGTTAAATGTACAGCCAGTTATGGTCAGTTATTACTGTTGTTCATTAAAAAGTGAGATTGAAGCGATTCACCGACTGGTAATTATTGTAGTAACATAGATGATGTCATTCTATATTTTTCTAAAACACATTTTCTTGAGAAATGTTTCATTGTTTTGATAAATTTGTTAACACAAGTAATATTTTCTAAGTACTCTGTTTTCTTTATGATACCCAAAGCCTCCAAGCCCCAAAGTTTACTTTCTATATAAGGAATGTGACGATGTCATCAAACATGAAACTCACTAGCATGAAGAATGGTGATTAAATAGAGCTTTTAATAATAATGTCCTTAACAACCAGTCATTTATTTTACTCCAGGGTGAGTAAGGGTTGGGTTTCTCACCGCATTCTCACATGGAACATATAGAATGTGCATAGATCACAATCCTACTCCCAACCCTAACCAGATTCTAATCTTAATTCATCCCTCCAAGGTGAGTAAGGGTTAAGGTCTCTCGCTGTATTCTCACATGGAACATATAGAATGTGCATAAACAGATCCCAATCCTACCCCAAAGGGGTCAGTAATTTTCATGAGCATACAAAATGTATGCTGGGGGGAGGGGGTCCAAGGCAGTTGTACGCTTTTCAAATTTTAAAAATGACGATAAAAGATACAAGAATCATTTTATTTGCGTACGCTTTTGGTGGGAGGGAGGGATTTTGGGAAAAAGTACATTTTGTACTCGTGAAAATGATGAAGAAAATGAGTGAACCCGAACAAAATTGTTAATCTTAATTTTAACCCTTCAGGGTGTGCAAGGTCTGTGGCCGCCCATTGCGTTCTCACATTGATTGTACAATTATTCCAGAAAAGGTTGACAGTGTGTAATGGTGAATAACGTGACTGAAAGGAACAGACTATTGGTTGTAAGAAATTCGAGTAAATATGCAGTAGTGCTGCAGAAAGCATAAAATTTGAGTTAAATGACAACTATATGTTTGAATCATCCAAAGTTTAAGCTCTCCACTGTGACATTGTATCTGTATTCAAATGTTTTGGCAACCCACAGTTCCTTTCGGTCATGGTGTTCACTACTGCACAATGTCAACCTTTTTGAAATAGCTGTATGCCAATCTCAAGACTCGAGGCCCCAAGTTAGTGCACCCAGCACTTGAGATTTTATAGGCTTTTTATCTCTTTGTTATAGTTTTACAACTTTGATATAGCTAGAGTTTTTACTATTTGTAACTGTATTTCGCACCTACTTCTACCTTACTGTAAATGTCTTTTTATATATCAAAAGAAGAGCCACCTTATAAAAATTGATTATTATCATTGTCACTGTCACTGTCACTGTCATTGCCACTGCCACTGCCATTGCCATTGCCATTGCCATTGTCATTGTCACTGTCACTGTCACTGTCATTGTTATTATTTTATCTGTAATGCTACATGTATTGAGAAAATATTCTGACTTTACTTGTCTATACTGATTTTGAAACCCTTGTTCTCCTGTAGAGCTACCAATAAGAAACCAGGCACGATAAGAGAAACAGAGCAAAGTGGTGATGTCAAAGATATCAAGGTATGCCTGCCAGGAATACACAGGTCCTTGAAGTCTGTGAAAGTCCATGAATTTGGTTGACAAGAATTTAAGTTAAAGACTTTGAAAACTGAGATTTTTGGAGCAAAGTTCTTGAAAAGTCCTTCAATTGTTTGGTATTCTATGTAGTTGTATGACAAAAGTTTATGCTGTCAAAATAATGTGTAATGTAAGAAAAAAGTTAGTTGATAATATGAAATCAGTAATGATGCATAAATAAATTAACACTTGCACTTTTTTGAAGTTATAAAATCCTTTACTGTACATTGGTTTTGGTTAGGACACCTTTGACTTGGCCTTGCGTTTGATAAGGTAAATTAGGTCCTTGATAAAGGGTTAGAAGTCCTTGGAAAAAGTGCTTCAAGGTCCTTGAATTTTGTTCTTGTAAACCTGTATGAACTTTGGTCAGCTCACCACACATTTGCAATTGAATAAGATTGATCGTGACAACCAAAAGTTTTATCTTCTTGTGTTGAAAATATTTTCACTTGTTTGATTTGCTCACTCATGAGGATCTTATCAATACTTGAAGATAAAAATTGTATCTTTGCGTGGCCATGTAATATCCTCTATTTCTCTTTCAGACCTCTGTTGGCTCTACTGCAGAACAACAAGGAAAACAAAGAAATCAGAAGGTTGTTTCTCCATCATGCAAGAGAATTGTTTCTTCTCCTTCAGTGACTCCCGAGGTGGAGAAAACTAAGAAACGGAAGATTTCACCAGATATGTCAGCAAAAGAAGTTCCAAGGTTGGAGAGAACAAGTGAAACATCCAAACACATAGACACGCAACTTAGCGTAACCTCAGACAAGACAGCTCCTCAGACGAGTAAGAGCTCATCTAGTACAACAGTTGACAGTATGGCCTACCCAAGTCTCCCTGGAGCATTTTCAGGCTTTATTAACCTCGATTATATTGGCAGGTTAGCTAACCTGCCATTTGGTTCCAGCTCATCAACAGTTCAATCATCTGACACTCTTACATTTTCTCTCGGTCCATCCAGTTCAAAATTGCCCAAGAACGCTTCACTTCTATCCAGTAGCTGTGCTCCAGATCTATCTGACAGCCAGAAGCAACAATCGTCCTTAGAATTCAAGAAGATGACATCTGTATCTGCACCAGATAAGAAACCATACATGACTTCTGGTTCACCTACAAAGGCAGCAGATCCAGCTATGCAAGATACAGTAGAATTAGCAACAGAAAGCTTAAGAAAGATTGCAGACAAGATCACAGCAGATCAGCTAAACCCACAAACGGACGGTTTTTCAAACGCATTGGAAGTATCTTCAAGTGCAATTATTGCCCAGAATCAAGATAGGCCATCAGTCATCAAAATTTCACCAACAAGAATGAAACCTGCACAAACACTTGAGAGCAACACTTCTCTAGCTTCAGTTACAGAAGATCTTGTTAATTGTGACTCTGTAAAAAAGAAAAGTAGTCAAGTTCAAATCCAAAAAACGTCTGTTCAGAATGTGAAATCTGTTAAGAAACCAAGATCAAAGAAGAGAAAAGCGAAAGAAGAAGTTAGCCATTCTGAAATGAAAGCTCAGAAAATAGAAGATTCCCAGGACCCAGCTACTGCAGGAAAGTGTGCAAACCAGCGGGTGAATAGTGCTGAGTTAGTTTATCACTCACAACTGCATGAACCTGGATTCAAAGACGTTTCTGTTGAGAAGCTGGTTATGCAAAATGCAGATAACAATCATCCTGTTACAGAAAGGAGAACTACCAAGTCTAAAGGCAGGAAAAAATCTCCAATAGAAAATGCAGCCTTATTTGACGACAGGAACACTTCTACAGTAACTCCAGAAGAAGTTGAAACGACCCGTGTTCAATCATTACCTGGATTTCAGTCAAATCCAGTCCAATCATTTTCACATATTCAAACTAAACCATTGCAAGTGAATCATTGCAAAAGCTCTACAGCACATGCAGAACGACAATTAGTTACCAGTGCTCTGGACATACCCCAGTCCAGTGACTCAGTTTCAGACTTTAGAACTCAGTTCACTGAAAATTCGTCTTTAAATTTCGTGTCTGACCAGGCTGTTAATAGTTTGTCAGTTGCTGAGAATTCCCAGAAGCTGGGGCAGAATGAATTTGAAATGTTCAGATCACTGAGCGAGAACAAGATTACTCTTGAGTCACAGCCAGTCAAGGAGAAGAAAAAGAGAGAGAGAAAGTCAAAGAAGGACCGGGTGAGTGGAAAAAAGGAAAAACAAAAGAAAGATAGAACGGTAAAGGGAAATCGTCAATTTTTGGATTCAGAAATTGTTGCAAACAAACTTCCAAATCATAGGTCAGAACTGGAAAGTGCCACATCACGAGTGTTTGGTACGCCAGTAGAGCCTGTATCATATGAGAACCAAGTAATTCCATCCATTGACGAAAAGCTAGATATTGTTTATAACACACCAGATCCAGTTGATGCATCAATCTGTGAGCAAGCAAGTCCCACTAAGACTGGTAAGATGGATGTGGCATGCACAATGCGAGAAGCAGCACCGGAGCCACTTCAATCTCACATGCATCCGCAGTGGTCATCTGATAGGAAAGAAAAAGCCACTCTCCCTACTTTACATAAACTTAAACATAAACAAGGACCACGCAGAATGCTAGATGCAGCTTCGTTGCAGCAACAAATGTATGTAAAGGGATCTTGTGATATGCCAAGTACTGGTTCAGTGCCTCATCAAATGCGTACAGAGGGACAGCATGAAATGTCTTATGCTGCTAATGTGAAACCTCAGATGCTGACAAAGGGATTGCATCAAAAACCAAATTCATCTTCTATACAACCAGAAATTCATGCAAAGGGATTACATGAAATGTCAATTGCAACTAATGCAAAACCATTGCAGACAAAGGGATTGCATGAAATGCCTGTCACAGCTTCAATACAACCTCAGATGCATACAAAGGGACTGCATGAAATGCCAAAAGTTGCTACTGTGAAACCTCAGATGCATACAGAGGTGAAATGTGAAATGGCAAATGCAACTTCTGTACAATCTCAAATGCATGTACAGGGATCAAAAGAACAGTTTGATGCAGCTAATGCGGATGCGCAGGCACACTTACAGGCAACATATGAGATGGCAGATACAACAAGGAAACAGTCCAGAGTGCATGAAAAGGGAAAAGGTAAATTGGAGACAGCCAGTGAAAGATCAGTACCACCAGAAAACCCAGGGGTGATGTTGTCAACAAACAACAGTGTTGCGTCAACTTATGATGCTGCCACCTTGTATGATTACCATCTTGCAAATGCCAGCCTTCAGTCAGAAGTCAGTAACTCAGGTTTGTAACTGTACTTGAACTTGCACAGTATGGGAGTCTAATCCTGGTTCACACACACATACACACATACACACATACACACATACACACATACACACATACACACATACACACATACACACACATACACACATACACACATACACGCATACACACATACACACGTATCTCTTTATTAATCCTAGTACAGTAGTGGTAAGACTATACAGAATGATAAAAGAGAACATATTTGCACATAGTACGTGTCTCTAGGTTTGTTATGGTAAAAATGGTATTTAATTTGAGCCAGTATTCGCTGGTCTATGACCTTGTTTACAACCCTAATTGAAGTGCATATTAGGGTGTGAAAATGGATGACACCCCTTTCCTGTTAACGGGCTAGATGTGCATGCACTAGTCAACTTAGGGTCACTTGCAAGTAATGGAATAAAGCAAAACCTAAAAGGACGCTCGCAAATATTTTTCGCACCTAAGAATTTTGTTTGGCAGATTTGATGGTTGAATCACATTCACGTATACGTAATCATCTGATCATTTCTGCAGGCTCTGTAAAGAAAACCACGATGGCTGCAGTCACGAAAATTTTCCACCGTTTCGCTAAGGCCTGTATAGCCAGTATTGAGGCAACCGGGGTAGTTTAACCGTGTGATTTAGAAAAAAACTTAAATGGGACGCAGTGGTCATTAGAAGAATTGCTTTAGCTTTCTCCAAATAAAAGCGAGGCGTTAAGTGGAGAGTACACTTGAGCACTAGTACACTCGGAATGGTGCACTTGAGGTTACCGTTCACGTTGGAATGGATCAAGAAATCAAAATTAAGCTTTCCATAGAATATAAATGATCCTCAAGAGAACTTTCAGTCAAAAAAAATTTTTTTTTAATACTCCCAATAATTCCCGAGATATGGCGAACGAAAGTTGTTACCGGAAGTAAAGTTGTTTTGACGCCTCAATATTTGATTGACAGGAGCTTCCATGACGCAATGTTCGCGGTTGCGGGAAGGTCAATCAAGCGAACGAAGTTTTTGTTTATATTTGTTTTAAAATTTCACGAGTTTTATTGTCGCGTTGGAAAAGTTTGAGATTTAATTGGCGTTTTAAAAGGGTTTGAGCCAGATAATGGCAAGTAAGCGCCAGAAAGATTGTCCCTGGGTAACTCGCAAAAAGAAAAAAGTGACAAGATCAAATCCAAAACCTAAGAAGGAAATTTCTGCAGCAGAGCGTCGTTCACTGGCCTTTAGCGACAAAGGTTCGTGGCTCGATCAAGAACGTGCGTTTGGAGAACCAGCTGCGACTGAACCCCTAGTCAGTGCCAGTACAGGAAAACTTTCGATCAGTAAAGGTGTTACTGAATTTGTAGACATTTTGTGTTAAAGCAGCAGCTTACCTCGGCCTCGTTAGACCCATCCTCGAGTATGCCTGTCAGGCCTGGGACCCCCATACTGCCAACCTAGTAGACGAGCTAGAAAAGGTTCAGAGACGTGCGGCACGATTTGTGTCTGGGAACTACTGTGATTACACCCCAGGGAGCATGACGAAACTAATTAATGACCTTGGATGGCAAACCCTCGAACACAGGCGCAAAATCGACCGCCTGTGC
>JANVCJ010071514.1:0-20940 GCA_026413505.1 Epizoanthus ramosus
TAGTGGTCTGCCTGTGGCAACACCGGACAGACACCATGACGGACGTTTCCAGGACGAAAGAACTCGACCCTAGTTGCGCGATTAGGTCCTGCCTCGCGACCGCTCGGCTCGGCAGCAATAATAGTACTCCAATATAAAAATTAAAAAATATAATAATAATAATAATAATAAAAAATTACAATAATACTCATATACTCCAAAAAGAGAACCGCTGGCACGGCACTGTCAGTAAGCACTAAGTTTACTCTTTCAAAATACCTCACTAATATGTGAAACATGTGTTTTAAAATTTTAAACCGACCTATCTTTAAATTAACGTGTTTCAATCATTATTCGTGGGAGTTACTAGTTTCAGCAAGGTATAAAATTAAAAGTATCGCCACAAGACTTGGATTTGCCTTTTCGAATCTATCTTCACGTACGCGACAAAAGCATTCTTGCACTTAGTGTCTTTCTTATGTCTCTGCGAAGAATGATGCGATTTGCAAAATGCTATTTGTTTGTGTAAAATAACATGTTGAACTCATTTTTTGTTGCCTTTTCTCTCCAACTGATTACCACGTGGTGTCGGCGACAGAGATGACGGAGATCTCAAGAAAACTATGTGTTACTTTATGGATCTGATGTGCTTTAGTATATTAATCATCTGGCTGCTCAACAGAACTAATGGTACTTCAAAGGCGGGCTATTAAAGACATGTTGCTCTTTAGAAAACGTTTTAGCTGCGCAGTCTGACTTGACTAATAGCACCATTAGGACCACTAGATCAATGACAGAGCGAGAAGAAGGGACAAATTGAATTCCCTTTCAGGAACGGAAGTTTTTAACGGAAAACACGGATCCGTTAGATTTGCAGGTCAAATGGTTTCATCTGTTCTGTGTAGAAAACGAATACTGAATACTCATAACCATCTGCTTGTGGTTTCGTTTATCATCGTGTTATGTCGAAATTTCAATTTTTGCTTCTCCGCACAAAGGTGCGCACGTGATGAATAGCCCAGAAAATGAATGGAATGCAAGTGACATACCGGCTTGGTTTAGAGTAAACTTACAAGTACTGAAATAGGAGTGTCGATCATTTCTAGATCCAGCGCAAGGTTTGTTATACTATATGTTAAAAAAAAAACTGTCGTAGGCCTAGTCCCTATGATAATAATACTCCCCCAGGACATAAGCGAATTATTGAGGATAATAAACTTTCCCGTCCTTCAGGGAACGCGTGTGGAGCCACCAAGATCGCGACTTAGATTTATAGCAGAAAACAATTTTGATTATCTTCAACCGCATATCAACAATCAATTCTAGCAGTTTGTTGACATGATTCGGTTTTTACAACGCCCCCGCAGCTCTTGATTCTAATAAAATTGAAATGAAGAAGCATATGAAACAATCGTTCTTTATACATGCTGTATCTTCAAAGCTTATATTAATTACGGTAGCTTTTATAGAATACATACCAGTAACTAATAAGTTTGTCAGTTTGCACATGATTGATCCACACGTAGTAACGTAATGAAAGAGAAGCGATAGAAGATGACTGCACCACAAGCATGGCCCGCACGAAGATAGGATTCAAGTATATGGTTTATATATTTGCACAAACGGGCGAACAACGATTATGACTCATAAAAGTATAACTTAAATTCTGCCATATAATTCTGTTATTCATAAATACCAATACAAGAAGGTTAAAGACTTACAGTTATACTAATTTCTCCTGAAGGCTGAATGATTACTGTGGGAGGAATACTGATTATAAACACGTGTTATATAATATATTTGTGTACACAATATATATATTGTATCAGTTTTTAAAAAAGTATGCCGGTCTATTTTCATGATGTCCCCAATCAACTCCTTATGTAATTTTATTCCGATTGGCGAAGAACAGTACTATATATATATAGTACATTTAGTTTTACTAAAGCGGGACTAAATCAGTGTTACAAAAACCGGATTACAAACCAAAAGTAAGACATTGTTTGAGACGTTTTTAAAATGTAAACTGACTGTTCCTTAGTTATTTGTAACTTGGTATATTGTTCCCTATTTTGTTGTGAGATATTCGGGATTACAGTATAGTTTTCCGCATATAGTTTGCTGTGATAGCTGATGTCGATGTAGATCTTTGATCTTGTATAATGACTATAATGTGCCAATGGATTGAATGTTTCGAGTAACATGACATGTCATATGGCCTACGGGACGTGACCATGCTTTATATAGTACCGAGATAAGACATTTTAGCCCCTCTGTTGTTGCCTAGGGCTACGGACTATATTGTCACTCAGGTTTTTAAAAATCATTTGGGACAAATTAAATTTGCTTTCGAGGGTACCAAAACAACTCGTATTTTCTTCAACTCTAAAACAATCCATCATTACGATTCCTTTTAGTACATCCCGCCTCCATTCAAATGGCCGAAATGTTGACTGAGATAACAACGGCCGATTAGCCACTTATTTGCTGTTCGTCAACACATAAGAATGAACCACGTTAGACTGATCAGATCAAGAAAATAAGTTGTTTTAGAAGAAGTCCCAGAACGTTCGTTAATGCGTTGACACCACCCTCTTATAGCTTTGTTATTTCTACATTGGATAAGAGTTTAACATCACGATATTTGCTGAACTTTCCATTTGTGGGATCACATTGCAGTCCAGGAAGTACCCGACTCATGCAGGTTATTGCGTGGTGTAGACCTACCCTGCTGTTGGGACAGGTTATTTAGGTACATTTCTAGAATTTGAGTGCATTTAATGAACATTAAAATATAGAAATGTATTCTGCCGTGAACACTGAAGC
Organism: Epizoanthus ramosus; assembly: GCA_026413505.1. NCBI lineage: Eukaryota > Metazoa > Cnidaria > Anthozoa > Zoantharia > Epizoanthidae > Epizoanthus > Epizoanthus ramosus. The sequence continues at coordinate 2,806 of JANVCJ010071514.1, forward strand.
AGGCGATACTATTTAGTGTTACTTTACGCCATTGAGTTTAACTATAGAGGTGGCGGATTGCGTCGATACCCACCCCACCCCCCTAAGGTGTGGTCCAGTGAGAAATGTTTAACTTGACTTGTCAAACAATTGGTCAGTCTGGCCATACTGACCCTGCTCCGGCATCAGATTAGAGCCGTTCGGTTCTGCCGCCTCAAACGGCCAGGATGCAGGAATTTGGTGACTTATAGTGGGAAAATGCACGCGCGTGTCTTCATCTTTCTATTTATAATGAGCAGAACCTCCCGGCAGTTTCTCTTGCCATCTACATCCGATAAATTGACTAAGCGCCAAAAGATCAAATCAGGCTGTATGCTTATAGTATAGACTAGTATACAGAACCATAGGCACAGCAGTTTGTGCACGTGAGACGGGGTAGAAATTGCTGTCAATAGCCGAACCTCTCTATAGACAGTGAAAGATTGCTGAATCCATGCAGTTTCTGAAAACGAAAGGTGATTTCGCAAACACCAGCTACTTACTACTGTAGATATCAAATATAATTATTTACCCTATAAGAGCTAGTTCAGTGGAATCGATCTTGGTAGAAAGTGAAAAAGGCACCAGAGTACTTTTCTATATGTGAATTGCATGTGACATTTCTGGAAATAAGCAAGCAGGAAATGATCATCAGTATAGGATCCTAAAATGTGTGTAATTCTGCACTGCAATTTGATCATAAACCAGTTGTAGAACATTTGCGGTGGAGCCACCGACTCATAAGTGAGCATAGTTACTGAATGACTACTAACAAATGACATTAATACTAGATAAGCAAAATCAAACTGAAATCTAAACTAAATCGATCCACAACTGAAACAAGCAAACGAAACCAACAAACGTGAAGAAACAGAAAACGTGCACAGCAATGCATGAGGAATATAACGTTAGAAAGAAAGGCATTGATATATTTAATTTATATTTAATCTTAACAATTGTGTATAGTGTGAATGTCTTGTTTTTAATGTGTGATATATTATTATAGTGTCCCCGATTAGTGGACAAATTGTCTGCTAGAAGATTCGACACTCAAATAAAGTTTCTATCCTATCCTAAATAGGAAGTATCAAGAAAGGATTCGGCAAGAGTCTGAAAAGATGCATACATTGTTTGCGAAAACTGAAGTATTGTTTATAGAGTAAACACAACATCAACAAAATGGAGAGAATACCATTAGGCATTATATATAATTTTACGAAGAACCCCGGACTTTCCAAAGGCGCCTCCTAGAAATGAGCACACAACTCACAAGTGGCCTGCAGTGAAGCGACAAGCACCGAGCGGCCTGGCCGAAAACTTGCTCCGCTTAGCCAACTGTTCTTTTTAAATATAGTCGGAGAGATCCCTCAAGGTCCATCGGTTGTTTTAATACTTGAAAATGTGATCAGAGTCACACGGCCACTGAAATGTTTCTTTTCTGATATCTGACAGTTTTTCAGACCCTTTTTCAGGTTTCGGGTTATTTGGTAGCAACCGCAGGTTTCGTGACGCAACCCATCGCTTCATGACCTGATGCACGAGAGAGATGAGAAAACGCTTTTGTCGCTGAAACTTCCCACACGCAATTCAGCTTGGTCCAGAGTCAACAAATAAATAAACAATAACTTTTAAACAGATATTCGTGGAAAAAAGGTTTTGGTTTTTTCCATTGTTGTTTTATTCTGAAATGCAATGCCTACGAGAAATTAGAAATCTATGGAGGTCTTATTTCCACTGAAAATATGTAGACGTGTGTATATATGATTGTAAATGTTTAGACTTGTTAGCGAGGTCAATTCTCCATTCAGTCTCCGGCTCAAGTCTTGGCTGAGCTTCACTGATCAGTGTATGATCTATGCCAAGAAGGTAGAATAATCTCAAAACGTTAAAAATTATAATCCCTAAAAAGGTCATTAAACTGACTACATGTAGGTCTTTTTTACAAAAGAATGAAACATTGGCTTGTTTTCAGACAGTCCTTGAGCTTTCCTGTTGTACAGAAACGAACCCAGGAAGGCAAGTTAACTATTGAGAATTTGTAGACCGGATTAGGGTCCATACATGTTCCGTTGAAGGGAAATCAAAATCTTTTAAAGTGTTAACTATGACACGGATACTAACTATGACTCGGATACTTTTCACATTGATCTAATAAAATGGTCAAAAAATCAAAGGACGAATATAATGGCCTAGGAATAAAAAGCGAAACAAAACCAATTCACAGTGTACAGCAAGATCAACAAAAAGGAATTTTAAAAGTACAACTTAGAAAATTCAAGTAATACTAACTGACCTACTGTCAGTCTGCCATTCTCCATGCTTTGCCGCAGTGGTACGTTTTTACACTGAGTTCGATATCATAAGGAAAGGCTATTAAAATATGAATGAGAAACTGAACAGATGCGTCCCACTGACCCAAGGAAACTCGAGATATTCAGGGCCTTTATAATGCAACTTGAAAATAAACGTTGCTCGTTTTCGTTGATTATTTAATGGTATTTTCATATGTGTAAAATTATCTAAACACGTTTTATACTCGACATCTTTCAAGTATTTTTAATTGTGATTCTTTTTGACACCAAGTGTAGGTGTAGCAAATTTTCCATAAATTGCTAAATTTAAATTTGTCAAACATTTTTCAGAACATGATTTTTTTTTGTTTTGTTTTTTAGCACTGAGACACTTCGGTACAAGCAGCGGCTCCTGACCTATCTCTAATGCAATTATCACATGTGAAATAGTTCCAAACTAATCACTTAGTCTTTGTGTGAGTTCAAATACATATTTGTAAGTTGTTTCTTAAATTACAGTTCAACTGAAGACGGAACTCTCTCATAAACATAGCTAATTTAGTTGTTTACAACACTCAAATACCATCGTGTCAGTCAGTATCACAACTTATTATTTATCAGGTTCCTGGCATTACATTGTGCTAACAGTTCAAGCCTACATGCAGCTTACAGCAGTCTAGCTAAAGCTGTAGTATATGCTTTATAGTGTACAATACGTTTGGACAAATTGACCATTTTAGCAGCCATTTTGATAACAAAGTCAAAGAAAGATCTTATAGCCCGCTTTCTGCCATATTCATTTGAGAGCTGTATCGCTACAGTTGTATAAAACAGTGTTTGAAAAGATGCTGTTCAGGTTAGCGTTTGGACTTCCGACTATTCGGCACTTCTCCACTACATGTCCAGAATATGATTTTAAAAACTCACATGCACCGCATATTTGCAGCTTTAATGGTTTTTAAAAATCCGGCTTACCACAGGGCAACTGATTTAACACGAAGTGTGAGGACAAACAACTTTAAGTTTAAGTAAAGGTTAAAGTTGTCCTAAGCGCTTGTTCACAGACTATTAATCAAATTTGCTATGGGGCACGAAGCTGTGATAGGTAGCTGGAGAGACATATCATCCGGCAAATGAAATGTCAGCTAATCAAGGCTGTTCTTTCATTGCATTTCACATGATAGTAGCTCGTTCATTTGCCATCTCCAGCACTTCAAATGTGACAGATTTCGCAAATATATATCAGGATGCCGCAGGAGAAATAACACGTTTTTAACTTACGTGTAAAGTAGAAACTTTGGAGAGTTATTACGAGCACAGCGGGGTCCTGCGAACCTCTTAATTGAAAGATTTTGTGGTTTTTCAAACTGTGTTGATATCACAGACATGCATAACTCAAAGCCGTCTCTACTGTGCAAACTGTGCTGAGTTTAGTCGGACATGAGCACGTTACGACGGGAAATCGGCCTTACCGGGTGTAATGTGACTGGCTTCTTGTTCAACTTTGTGTTCCTCACGGAAGAGCTACTTTTGCCGTTTTGGTTTCCTGCTAAAGACATTAGCCATTATTCTAGAAAAACTATTTAACAGGAAATTAATCGGCGGTGCGAGTAGGAATTTCACTGGTAGGTTTCAGTATTAAGAAAGAAATCAGAAATGTGCCAGCACTTGTCTACTGCAAAGATGCTGGCTGCTCCGGCGGTAACAAATTTCACACCGTATTAGATGTGCTGGTCTGTCGTATTTGCTTTTCACACATTTCCAGTTGATTTTTTTTAGGAAAATTGATTTGCACATTTGTATTTTATATGCCGGTGCATCTGGACTCGCGAATCCTTATTTTTAAGCAAAGTTCTTTAGTTCTTCACTGAATACAATGTCAACTGAACAATCGATGTGACTGAATCATTAACTGTTTCTCTGCTGTCTATGATCTACCAACTTCAGTAGATCTCAGTAGCTGTTCGGCGTTAGTCACTTAGTGCACAAGGTTTGATGACAAAGTTGGGATACTGCGTATTAAATTAAGAAGTAGTGACCAATATTCAGTGGTTGGTCGGACAGTGCGTCTCGCGTTGTGTTTAGCACAACTCTCTTAATGTCTTATATCCAGTAATAATAGTCGCTGGATATCCGAACCGATCGAGCGTCAGTCTAGATAGGCCTAGATAATGGTCTGCCATTAAGATGATAACGATAGACCAAATATCATCAAATAATGACATATACAAACTCGGCTTGATAAAAGAAAATATTCTAAATAGAAAAGGAAAACAAGTAATTTTGAGCAAAAGCACAGGATGGCACAGATGGAAGGTGATAGAAGTGGATTACGAATCCATGCATGTGATTCAGAAATAAAAATTACCATAACTCGCATACTACAGAACACTGGTTTGCAATTTGAACAACTCGGTCAGACCATTTAATTTCTTTCCATGCACCACTTTTTCTTTCAAGACATTCAATTGCTATTAATATAAGTTCTGGCCGTAAAGCATTGCCTTGCATTACTGCTTGAAGACGAAGTATAGTACTCGGTTTTCGTAAGTTAAGGTGGCTCTCAACACCTTTCTTCATTACTATGTCACTTCAAGTGACACTCATGATTGAAGTGTTGAGAGGTTTTGTCTTGTAATGGAGCGGAAGTGCGACGTTCACACAAAGGTCATTGGCACGAGATGATGATTCTATTTAGCACGAAAAGACTTTCAAGCATCATCCTATTCGCCAGTGTCCTTAAGATATTCAGACCCCCAGACTTCAGCCGTTGTAACACTAAAAGGCAAAAATACCCGTGAAATGGTGCCAGTGTAAGCGGGTGTCGCGCAGACTGAACAGAGGAGAACATATGATGTAAGTGTCTGTAAACATTATAGAGTAATCTGTTTACCTTGTAGCTGCAAATCCAACAGCGAGTGTTTGCTGTGTTTATACCACTATTGTGTTGTTGTGTTGTGTTGTGTTGTGTATGTCTGTGTCGGATATGAATGTGCACCAAGTCGAACAAAGGAGATTTGCTGATGATAAGCTGTTAATTACTGGAAGCTTATCCAGGATAGTTTTTCGTTTTGAGGGAGTTGCACCAGGTTCATAAGCCCTAACCATTCACTGACTATTCTGTAGAAGGCAAGCAAGGGCTTAGGACGTGACTATTTCTAAAATCAACGATATCGCATGGTAAACAAGTGTGTCCATTGAACTCTTTTCAACTAAGCTGTAAAGAAAGTAAGTACAAACGTAAAACGTTCCAATTTCTTTCCAACAGTCCTTCTATTGCGCTAATTCTGTAATTATTACCTTTTTGGCCCAAGATCGCCAGCGACAGGTAACTCTGTTCTGTAAACAGGCAGACAGAAATTTTGTCGCAATGACAACGTCAGTGACCCTAAAAATAATGAATATACGTGTATTAAGAATAGTGCTTGTGCCTTTGGTACGTCATTGTTTACAATTCGGTATTTTCCTGTTTTATTGGTTCATATTCCGGAAAAAAAAAACGTAGATACCGTTTTTAGTGATATAGACAGTTCAGCAGATGTTTTGTAAAAATAATTATTAGTATTACGTGTGAATGATGAGTAAGCATTGCAGCTAATTCAGTAAATGAATTTTTCCTATCACAGCCTGATTAGTACTGCAACATCAAAAATCGCCAGTTTATGCCATGGCCATCTGTCTACGACTTAATCTTATTCAAGCGCTATTTATATCTAAATGTGAAATAATTCAAATTTTAGCGATGAGGCGGTTGCAATCGCGATCGAGCGGAATTCAACTGGGGTGTAATTGAATTTGACGTATGCGAAACTAGCTTTCATGATATACGTATGCCGTAACGCCCAGCCCCGGGTATTCTTGGGGTATTCTTGCGTGTCTGATATTCTTCCATTTGCGCCCTTTGTCGATTAAGAGATTGCGTAGTCTCTGTTAGTGGATTAGAGATTGTGAAATTGCAGATTATTTCAGTTGCTGCACTTGGTGGTGACAATATGCAGATACAGTGTGAAGTTGATACTGCATTCTGATAAACTGCTCACCTGCAATCGATCACGTCCATTTCTTCTCGTTCTTTCTCGTCCGTGTTACTGGATATCTCATCTATCATAACACTTATTATGAGTTGCAGACACTTTGTAAAATTTTTAGAATTTTTTTCGTTGATTTCTTATTTTTAAAAAAAATTCAAACAAGTGACGAAGCAGATATTTTGGGATAGGAATTTCCTTTGTCGTTGGTTAAAGTTGAGTTAAGCAAAGTTAAGAAATACATTAAAGCTACACACTGTAAGCAATTGAAGATTCTTTCTCACTCTCGCTTTGTTTTGTCTAGCTATCTTCATAATGTAGAGGGATTCCGAATGTTTTAACCAGTTGTCGTACAACTGGCATTTCCTTTGGTTAGAGTTAAATATAGCTTATAAATACAAACGTTATAGGCGAAATGAACTTAAATGAAATGTTAAATATTATCTCGCGTTTTTGTTTAGTCTAACTCGACTAATGGTAAATGGTTTTGGGCAAATGCGCACTGATCACAAATCACGAAATCTCTGTACGTGTTTACAACTGATAATCGAACACACGATCCTTCAGCACTTGTGGAAATTTTTAAAGATTGATGCACTTAGAAGATTAATATTACTTGCACGGAATTCCTGTTTCAGATCAAAGGTAGAATATAGGTCATAAGTCGTGTGAGGAGGGGGTGGGGTGGGGAGTTTGCTTTATCGGTCGGCTAATCGGCGATTCTTATCAGAAATAGATAAACGTTTTTACCCCAGGTTTCCTGTGATAACAGAGCTTTGGACGTGGTACAAAAACGCACCAGAACAAACACCACCGCCGTTAGTCCTTCGCCGTGATCAGACCATAAAATATTTCAGTGCAACTATGCGAAAATCACGTTCGTAAGTAAACTCGTTCAATTCTGGGCAAGAAAATTGCACGACCTTGGTGACAAACTTTGCGGTCCCAATTCACTGTCCCAATTTTTTTAGTTGTGAATCGAAGGCATTAGTCACATTAGTAGCGATCAGTATTTAAAATGTATTCTCATTTCTATGGAATTCGAAATAGGAAAATCTAATTTAAATTCTCGCAAATGTGGGTTTGCACGTATCCTGTTTGTGAATCATTTTAATTGTAAGCTGCATGCACACGCGTAAACTGTTTATATGGGTCGTGTGGTTTTCCTGCGGCCTGGCCCACTTGATAACGGAATCCTCGCATTCCATAAACGCCAAATCAATTCCACGATCCTCGCCCTTCTGTTTTCCTTGATACTGGAAAGAACAATCTACATTGTATAACAGGCTGCGGAATCCAAAGATTCTTAGCAAAGAACTGAAATGAAAACAGCTGTCCAATGTACGTAGAATTGTTTATAATAGAAAATGAGGCTGATTACAACTATCAACAAAAGCGAATAAGGTGTTTTATTTTGCACATTTTTCATATCATAAAACAACTTGTCTCGCAATGTTACTGTGGCGTCGGTTGCGAGACACGGTTTTTCCGTATATGAACCGGTGCATTGTGATGTATTTAGCACACCCAACAGTGGCCTGACATTATTAGGTGACAAGTTGATACAACCATTTCAGAATGCAATCTGACTCATTTCTACTTTCTGCAACAATTTAGCAACTGTTGGCAGGGCGGAGGCGTTGTACGCTATATAACGCATAATGCTTCATGCAATTTGTGTCGCAATGCACCGCATATCAAATCATCTTGCATTGCAATAGTGATAACTAGTATATACAAAATACACTATACGAACTACTCTCATGCATTGCATAAGTAATAGACCATTGTCGCATTACCATAATGCCTTGCGCTGTCGGGATACAATGAGAAATGATAACACCGCCAATATCGCGATGCATTATGGTTAATGCGAAAATGGAAAATATAAGATTGGTGAGGTGGGTATTTTTAAAACATAGAATCTCTTTTCAATAGAGCAGGGATGCTCTAAGAGGCTCTTAGAGATGTAGTAAAACGTAATTATTTAAAATACAATGGAATGTGAGCATTCTAAAATAAAATAAAATAAAATAAGATAAAATAAAATAAAATAATTTATAATTTCAAATACAACGTGATCTTATCAGATCGAACTAATTTATATTTATAAATATAAGGTTCACGTTATTGTCATTTATATAGAAAATAGTCCGGCGTCGTACGTGTGATCCAGCGGTGATGACGTTTAGCGTTCATTAGCGGGAAAACCGAGCCAAACACGACTTGTTTAGTCAATAATTGTTATCATTTATACTCGCATAATATTAGCACTGAAATATAGGTTGATAAAGCTCATCCACACAGAGTTAACTGATATCATTATAATAATAGCCTAAGCCCTTTATATATCATATAATCTTATATCTAATCAGTCGAGAAACCTTACATATAGATCATGTAGAGATAACTAAATTGTCAAATTGTTACAGAAACATTAAACACAAATAACTACTAAAGGTGATAATATTCCGCCATGGATTGTACAGTTGCGAGGAAATAAACTCGGCCATGATTCACAAGAATCGGGATACTCTAAATGCAGGATTTCGTTTTGCCTTTGTTTCCTGATAGTTGGACAGATAATAATAATAATAATAATAATAATAATAATAATAATAAATAGTTAGCATTACACAGAGCCTCAATGGTCTCAATGCTTTACAATAATTTATAATTACAGATGTGGTATCGAAGTATTTCAAATGCTTTACTGAGTTTTGTTCCAAAACTGAATCATAATCTTACTCTTAGTCTTAGTCTTAGGGAATGAAGATGAAATCATTCATATCAAAGTACAAATTCTAGCAAGACCAGAGTATATGCTAATAAATCGATGATAGCATAAATACAAACATGCGACTTTTTTTTAGGAGAAAAAGCAGACTTTAAAGATATCATATTGAATATGATGTAATGGTGGACGACATACAATTTCTTCTCTTAATTCTTGTAGTTAAATGTATGCTACCAGGAGCCCAGTCCCAGATACTAGTGCAAACCGGAGTCCGGAATTGCGGACATGCAATGAAATGTGTGAAGACCCGTCCTTGGCCCTATTTTATTCTAAATTTAGTCTGCCCTAGTTTGTATTTAAAGGCATGCAAGTTACAAAAAAATGGAGTAGAATCACTTAACAGGTGCGGTATTGAGCGGTGCATTAATTGTAATGCAGTGAATATGTCACTATTTTGGTATTTACTGATTTAGCAGTATGGCGGTTATTTCTTGCCGAGTGTAAATCTTCAAATATAGTTAGCACAGAACTCTTAACTGAGTCTGTTGGACCAGGCAAATATTGTCACTCCCATTAGAAACAGCTATAGGGTACAAGGGTAGTACCGTCTAGTCTGGAGACATGCGTTATGAATTATAGAATCTTGTGTCGTATTTAGTTCATTTGTCAGTCATTGAATTCATCAGAAAATCTAATTATTATGCCATATATATTGAGAATTTAAGGAATATTTGTACAAGAAGTGAGAATAGCTCATTTTATCTCTCATTCTTTGACAGATGCCAATTGTACGTTTACTTTGAATTTCTGACTTTTCAAAAATTCTTGAAAACTTTTGCACGACCACAGGAAGTGACCGGAAAAGCGAGCACACTTCACAAATTGGAATTAAATGTGTAAGGCCGGCTTGACCCTGTTAGTTCTAGTTCTTTGTTGTAACGGGTATAACCTAGTAGACAACCTACGTGAAAACGGCTGCAAAATATTCCTGCTAGTCGCTTGTGATCTGTTTGACACCACTTAACGTTTTCCTAATTAATAAATTATATTATACGTCACTGCAAGTTCGGGCATTTCTAAATGCAAATTCTTTGACCATTTTATCGCTTCTGTGCAGTGTGTAGCGGTGCAAGGCGTGGAGCCGAGTGATTTGACTTTGTGCATACGGTACAAGTTTTATTTTATAACCTGGCTAATTGATAAATAATGGGCGTACTTAGTTGTTCATTTTGGATACATTTATTTCTATGCCGTTTTCTTAGTCTTTCAGGCAAAACATAAAACGAGTTGATATTTGTCAAACTTGATAAATGGCATGTTTTTGTTAGTAATGGGTGGGTAAACAGCAGTAGATTCGGTCTTATCTGTAACACAGACAGTTTCCTGGTCTCCGTAAGTAATTATAGAAACTCGTTAAGATAAGATGTATGGTATGCGTTTCGTGATAAAGGCTGCTCAGGTTGTGAGTTCATCGCCTTCTCTGGTATCTAGTATCTCCATCACTGAAGTATGATTGAAAACTAATACTTTGCTATTGGCGACAATTGAAACTATTCCATGATCTATGAAACTCGCGTTCAAATGTTCGCGGTTTGACTTATGCAAACGAATACGTCAGCAATTATTGCTATGCAAACAGGTCAATTACTGGTAATGGGGGTTGATATTTTTGTTTTATAACAACCATTGCAGATTAGGAGGTTCTTCGACTTTTACGCGTGGATCTGCTGTGAAACTCAATATCTCCAGCGTTTGGCCTCGAGCTCAGGTTCAGATAACCTGTTTGTTCTACGGACATTTCACCACGACATCTCTTGGGAAAAGTTGCAAGTGGTTTTGTTTCATCCAACTATAAACAGGACGAGGCTATGATTATGAAGTGGTTGTTACTCGCCACCTTATCGCTGCTCTGTGCTGATGTATGTTCCGAGGTAAGTGAATTCTACCAGTCAAAGTGTTGAATTGATCCGTTCCTGCTGTATCAATGCAGTCAGTGCAGTATGTATGCCAATTTAGTCTCATTTCCGGCGACCTTTTCTGCGCTTTCAAAGAAAGAAAGCTAAAGAAGACTAGTGCTGCTTTTAGAAGACCCTTCATAATGATCACTGACAGATTTGCAAACGAAATGGGGAGTTGTTACCATAAATATAAACTTTACAGAGGATTTAGGTTAATACTTTTCTGTATTAAAGTCTTGTGCTCATTTAAGACGCGCGTCGGGAGATTATCACAAGTTATCAGCCCGAACCGGGTCGAGACATCAAACGGTTTTGAAAGGACTGTCGTGTGCTCACTTGCTACTATCAACTGTTATATATATTTATACACCGTGAGTGGCTCGACTGAAATGTTCACAATAAGTCGTAATGGAGATTGAATGCAACTTTATTTGAGGCTACCTTTTATATAGCGGAATATTACAAAACTGAATGGATTTTCAAAGTTTACGACATTAAGTACTCAATATAGCTCCAGACTGGTCAACTAAAGGGATTGTACACAGTGGTGTAACACTGTCCTGATCTAGCAGCTTGTCTAACTCAAGTCTCCGTTTTATCCCTATCGACCAAGATCATCTATGGATTCTTCAGCTTAACAGGTGATGAAAATTCCTATTTATTGCTCTTTCGTACGTCCTCGCGTTATCGTCTGTTTATTTCGTGCCAAAATATATGATATGGTCTGATATTGGTTGTGCGATATTGCATTGCGTTTTTGGAGCAATTTATGGCTTCTTACGAAGGTCATTTGGATACTTAACTTACAAACTACCTACCCGTGACCAGTATGAAAAACAACACGTAGAAACACCTAAACAAATCGTTAATCAAACCAAACATAAACAGCGATAAAGTTCGCTCTTGCCGCGGTTACAATTAATTTCGTAATAATGACGCAAAATCATTTGAAACTTCTCACGAATAATACTTGGTTAACTCTTGATAGCAGAACATTCCAAATCAGTAGTCTCAGTAGTAAAACAAGAGAAATTGGCCGAGTTTCTTTCCATTGCAAGACGGTCAGTTCTCATTAAATTTCACCACTTTTTTGTTCACAGTCAGAATGGTGTTAATCTTAGCAGGAAGTGCTGAAAGGAAATAATCATTCAAACAACATGAAACAACCAGTTCATGATCAGAATGGACAGACACTTGCCACGCAGCGCAGATATGCGTACGCATTCTGTAGTCATCGGTCAAAATAGGAAACTCTTGCTTTCTTACCGTCCGGTCTCTGTGAATATATCGTATTGTTAAAGTATTCACAGAACAGCAGTTGGTTTCTCTCGAACATTGGCTAACATAATATTGAGGACATTTTTATTGTGACGAACGACAGCAATGTGGACTATTCTTTGCATTGGCTCTTTTTACTGCATTAATCCTCTGTGATAAAACGCAGGAACACGAGAATGCCAAGCATTCTGAGTCCCTCGCCTCTTGGAATTGGATGGTCGGCGCTTCCTGTTGTTCAAAGACAGTTGTCAAATTAGTGAACCCAGTTTATGGTTTTATTCTGAAGATCAACCAAACGATCGCATTTCCTGGCATATCTTTTTCTCAGATCATGCTAAACACCTCTTCCTTTTACTTCGATTCATGTGATTAGGAAGAATTAACATAATCCGCAAGTGTTGATCAAGGGCACATACAGCAGAACCTGGCACCGTGAAACAGGTTTCCCTATATAAACAGTTTTATCGGACTAACTGTTGTCAAACTACTGTCACGGTCACGAAGTTTATACGATAACTTAATCGGCCCTAAAGGCCTAATCGCGTAAAGAACCAGGTTGTTGTTAACATCAGCCTGCTGGACATAGAAATCGCTAGATTACTAGGGCTACGTTTCGTGATAAACCCACCATTATTCCAGAGACAGCTATTAGGGGAACTTTGACGAAAAAATACATTTAGCTACCATTAGCTTTCCGACATATCCATACATATGTACATTTCTTTCTAGAATTAACAAATACTTAGCTGGGATCAACACCCCTGAGTGAGTACTCCCAGAGGTTTTATTGAACTAATCCAGTTATTTTAAAAGTCGATTAAAAACATAGTTCATACAAAATCGAAGTTTCTGAACTGATCAACATCGCTCTGATGTTTTCGCCCGTCACGGGCGCATAATGAAATCTGGGGACCAGAAAGCTCCGATCCTTGAGCCTTGCGAGTACTGCGAGCATATGGATATATTTAAATTCTTGCAATCTGGTTTGAATATCTGTAGCGAGCATTTTATTCATATATAGTCATATTGGTTTGCCCAACTGGTGTGTGAGGTAACGTGCACGTGTGGGTAAAATACCAGACACCCTGCATGGCGCGAGCGTTCTCTTTCCAGTTATCAGATGTTCTGTAACGCGTCTGTTTGTAGTGTGTGGAATTGTTAACGTGTGTATCACAATTCACAAATCAGTACTGGCGATTAATCGCATAACATCTGCCTACACTTTTTCTATCTGTACTATTTGTACATAGTAGGGTGTAATGAAAAACATATGCTTGTCTGTTTTTGGGGTCAAAGACTTGAAAATGTTGTCCCGGGGCAGGCGCGCGCATTGCAGTTTAACCTCGTCCTGTGTTCTAACTAACCTATCGTCACGACAATGAAAACAAATCAATGGAGTGATGAAAACACTACAAAAGCATGTTAGCGCTTCTAGCTGATTTCCTTGTACCACAATACCAAGGTCAATCTAGCTGCATAAACCACTTGTAGCCGATAGTCATGTAAATTGTAAGTCTTTTTTGCGAATCTATTGCATGAAAGTTGTTTCTAAATTAATTTATATTACATTCGTGGTCAAGTCAAAACCAATAATTTACTTTGTTTCGATAAATATATAGAACTATTAGAATATTTGATCAACATATCGGCAAACTCTTGCAGTTCTAGATCTTGCATTCTTGGTGTCATCTCATTCTGACTTGATAGTGGGGAGGTGAGTTCTTATGAGAAACCTCCCCTAGATACAAGCCTCTTTGCCTACTTTAAAAACTTATATTGTGCGAAAGCTGTATAAACCACGGTACGGACAAAGTGGGAATTTAACTGTGTATTGACTATTGTTAGAAGAATGATTTGTCAATGATGACGTCACTTCTCTCTTGAAAACATTGGCATCGGTAATAATATAAAATTGCCTATATTTATTTTATCATTGGTTCAAGAGCATCTTTTGATTTTATGAGACATTATCATCATCATTATCATATATGTTTTTAAATATTACCAGAAATATCCTTAATTGGACTTTAATATCTTCGAACAGCGTCGGAAAGAATACATCGGAAAAAAATGATAAAAGGAAATATAAAAGTTATGATGTCAGATAATCACTGGTAGCCTCGAAAGTACCTAAACTATAATTTACTATAATTACAGTCATTTGGAGTTTCGAACGCCGGGGCATTGGAATATTTAAAGGTTTGGCGATTCTTAAATCATTTCCATCAATGTCATCATGTTTTACTCAGGGCCTCTCTGAAAATCACTCTGTGAGAGAGCTCCCTGATGAAATATTGTGAAATAATAATAAAGTTTGCTTTTTAGAGTCCTACCATACAGAAAGTTATTTATGCGCCTTTTTTAGTAAGAACCAGATACTGGTCGATACTGAAATTTGGCTGAAGGTCAGTATTCTTATATTTGTTTTGGCCAAATTCAGACTTAACTGCTCTTAAATTGGTTTTTAATTCAAGTTTATTCTACGTACATGATCACTACATGAATGATTATCAAACTGCAGTTGAAATAACAAACAGCGCTCACTAGTTTTCCGAGCCATTTTAAAATACATTTTTATATTTAGTACATTTTGGAATATAGAGTTCTTGCATTCTTGTAATTTTACTAATCATATGTAATTCAGTTCGTGACTGCTAGATGTGATTTGTTTTAATAATAATAGTTCTGTTTAAAATAGAGTACGTCACTACGTGTACACAAAACATGCATCAAATAATCAAAATAATTATATTATACCCTTCACTGCTATCAAATTTCAAAGACAAACCCTTTTTGTGCTATAAGTTAGTCATCGAATTTCCGATGATTTCTCTTGAAAATATAAGATGGATTGTTCTTTTAAAATTTGTTGTTATCTTTTAGGCAGTGAGCTTCAGTGTTCTTACAAAGATGACATTTGACCATATTTCAAAGAAACAGACGTGAATGCGACAATCAGAAGATAGAAAGGTTCTTTCTTTTGCTTCACATTTCAATTTGTCTTGGCTTTCTGAAACACCATTCGTAGTCAAGATTGTCAAGTTGCAAAAAGTGAAATAAGAAAGGTAAAAATACTTTATTTAACATTGGTAGTCCCGTCAGCAGCTAGCCGTGAAAGTTGGTTTCAATAGGAGTCGGACAAAGCACATTTTACCCTGACAGCGACAGGCCAAAAATGTGTACTGTCCGATGTTTGTCGCTTTACGTAGATGTTTTCAAAGTCCTCAGTTACACTCGAAAATATTTTGATTGTTAAAGCTTTGCCGGAGTTGACTTGTTCAAGCACGAATACAGTAAGGTGGCGGGTTGCTGGGAGAACCCTCAGACGGTACGGTGCGCGTTCAGTGGTCAAGTTACAGTTCCATTCTCACGAGCAGAGGCTGACGATGACGAGTCTGACACCAGGCTCCAGATCTATTCATAGCTGTCATTCCGGTGTCTAGTTTTACCGCCTGAACTCAACCAATCAGAGACGTTCCAATTAACTTGAAGCTCGCTGATTGGTCGATACTTTTAGAATAGCTCCAAGGTCCATCCTCCTATCGCGAGACAGGGACTTTAGGCAGTAGTTTGGGTGCACAGCACTCATGATCCAACGAAGACTTTAAAGCAGCCAATATCTTCATTGTTAGATTTTATACTCGGGCTCACAACTATATTTTGCTCCAGAGAAGATGGGTTCAGTGGATGCCCCTGCGTCATTTCCTTAATAATCGCGTCTCTAGAATATCACCTGTTTTGTCTTTCTCTCCAAAATAGGTATTAACTTATCAACGTATGAACAAAACTTATCCAAGATTATACCCTCAGGAATGCCACTCCAGATCTCATCTTTCGATCACTTGAATTGATAACGTCCAGAGACAATGCCCTTCCTTTAATACAATATGGATTAGTCTCCTGGATGGAAGCACGCCAGGTACATTGCAAAATGTACAGTGGAAGTAAAGTTGTATTTTAACACTTATTTGGATTGCGTTCTGATTTAGAACGTGCGATTTGACAACAAGTAGCTACTCAAAGGAAAACGGAAAAGAAAGATGTAGTTTATTTATATATCTTAACTGACGCTTGGATCGCTATGATGCAACGGCCAATTTAGAGGTTGTAATTTCTTCCTCTTTTGATTAAAAGTGGAACTACAGAAACCGGGGTCACCTGCGAAAGAGACCATAACACGACTTTTAAACAATATAATTGGAGTTTGCGGTTTTGATTCCAGACAAACCGTGGGAATCGCTCGTTCTCATTGGATAGTTTTACGGTTTGCTTTTTTCGGTCGGCCAAATCAAAGTGACCCGGTTTCTGTAGTCCCTCTGTAAAAGTATGTTATTTGTATCTTTCTGCAGCCCGTTTGATATCATTTTGCATATTATTAGGTGAAAATTATTTTATTTTTGATCACTACGTCAAGATCCCATCAGGCGGAAAACATCAGACATTCAACACTCTCATTTGGAAATAAGTAAGATTCTTTTCCCAGAATAAACTGCGAAAACGTATAACATGTCCTGTTTGTTGCTGCCGATGTACAGGCAGTTACTATACAGTTAGCAAAATTACTGAACATATCAAGCAACGCGTTACTTGAGGAAATGGCAATATAGTTATTGTGCTTAACAGTCCTCGAGTTCTGATTGGCTAATTCACATTCTTAAGTGTTGCGTCATTCTGAAATCTTGCATGTGTCAACGTAGAAATAGTATAGAGTGTTTTAAAATAGACTGACCGCAAGTAAGTGCTTTTGAGGAGGAATTACAATAATCAGATGCATAGGTTTATAGGGATTTAACCCGATCCTAATATATTTCTTTCAAGATATTAAATCATGAGGACTTAGTAACGAGGCTGAACAGTTAGTTAGCTCGAGTGGTGAAATATGTTTGGATTTTGGATTTTAAAAAATGATTTGAAGATACGATAATAGGGGTAGATTGATTATTTTGAGGAAAATTGGAATTCTAATGAGTTTGGGGTAAATTAAAAATTAAGGATTGAGGTTACTATTTAATAGAGCGTCGGTTTCACTAATGGCTTACCCCATAACAAAAGACACGAATTATTATAGTTGTATTGCCCAAGTGATCAGCTGTGTCAATGCTCTTTTTTTGACGGTGACGTTGACGATGACGTTGACGATGACGATGACGTTGACGATGACGATGACGATGATGATTACGATGACGATGATAATGATGTCTGATGATGATGATTATAATGATGATGATGGTAATGTCTAATGATGATGATGTCTTTGAAGTCAAGTGAAAATGCTGACAGGTCTCCTCAACTCGTTTGGTGGCAAAGAACAAACTATCAAATACCAAAAAATAAATGTAATGCCCTGTACTTTGAGAGAGGTGACATTGTGATCATAAATATCTTTGAGTTGCCTTACAGTAATCCACCAAGGTTTAGTCAAAATGTTTGTACAAAATTAACAGAAAAGAAATACTTACAGTCTTGACGTGTGTCTTACCGTTGCCGTAAACAAATAGAATCAGCAGTGTTGGTGTCAGTTTGTCCGCGCCATGTTCAAAGAACTCTCTATACACGCACCAAATTTTCAATTCCCGGGAAGTGTGCATTTGAAGCGGTCTTAGTTTAAATATTTCATCTCGGAAGAGATTTTTTCTTACGACAGGCTACACCACGCTGTCCCTAATGAAGATTATACAGATCTTCCAAGCTATACCAATCACTTAAAACGTTTGTCAAATTTCAATCCCTTTCAACTGTAGTTCTCTCGTTGGCCGGGGGGGGGGGGGGGGGGGGGGGGGGGGGGGGGGGGGGGGGGGGGGGGGGGGGGGGGGGGGGGGGGGGGG
>JANVCJ010071515.1:0-12477 GCA_026413505.1 Epizoanthus ramosus
TGTATATATATATATATATACTGGATCAATAAATTTCATGACAAATCTTAACCGATATTCAATTTCTAGTCTAATGAGTAATGTTGACTGTTGTCTGTTGTGTACAGTTTTAGTTTCAATATTGACAAAAATGAACTAATCTTGCCCAACATATGATCTACTCGATATATTTTATTCACAGAATGATCGATGTAGATTGATTTCGATCGAACCTGACTTTCTAGCCGGGTAATCTACGAGAAATTATTTTATAGTCCAATCTCAATCTAAATTTCAATTTGCCGCTATGAATTATCCGACTGAAAAGAAATCAACAAGGCAAATCTAACATCTGTCACTATAACAAATAACAATTAATTTCGATGTTTGTGCGCTATTTCTTGAAGTTATACAAAACTAGAACAGAGATTTGCCTTAAATGTAACACGATTTTCCGCACTTACCTTGATTTCGGGCGTCGTAAGCGGGTCGGAGGAAGTTCCAGCGGCTGAACATTGTCTGATTCCGAACCAGTGCCTTCATCTTGTCCAGAGTATGCAATTAACAAGTTCGAGTTTTCTTCGCGTGCAGCTCGAGATTTCTTTGAATTCATGGTAAAAAGGCCACAATAAACTTTTAAGATACAAGATTGTTTCACAAATCAATCCGATAAGCACCTTGAAGAATACTCTTGGAGTTTGTTCACAGTTTGTTGAACAAATATACGGCAAATTCAGGATGCAAACAGCTGCGTTGAAGTTTCGATCGATGCTATATACAAAACAAACTCTAAATACTTCAAAACGCCTTCTTAAACCAGCAAGATCCAAACATTTACATCCAAGTGGAACTAAATGAGTTCACTTAGGACTTTCTAAAGACTCCTTCAGTCCATTTATCACACAAAACGAAACACAAAATTAAAATGCAGTTTGTGCCGATCAACATCATGCCGAGGCCGAGGTTGAAATGCAATTTTTACTTAAGGGGGTAGGCATGGTATAATACTAAACCATTTTACTACAGTTTTAAAATATACTAGCTTGTTTCAGACTTAGTTGAACATTTAAATTATCTTTATTTACGTACTTAAAGTATTTTTAGTTTCTTATTCCCCTAGGCTTATTTTTAATTTCCTGTTATGACTCCGTTTACCAAATTTGAACAAAAAGACTGCCCCCCCACCCCCATTAGTACAAGTTGTCATTTGTAATTGCTGGCATCTGGCCATGCACGGCGGCTCGAAGATAGGTTGGTGTTTTTGATTTTCTTCCAGAGATGGTAAGGAACTCATTCCTTCCATAGGTGTCAGATCATTTGTGTGAGAATCCATCTTGCAATGCATGGAAAGACTTCGTGATGTCAGCGAAAAGACGGAAAAATTTCTCCTGCGGCGCAATCCACAGTGACCCGCTCCATTCATGGGAGTTAATGTTGAAAAAGAAGTAAATTTGCAGCAAGCAGATTGAGGTGAGTCTGGTTTGTTTATTTTGGTTGAATAACACATCTACGATGATAGTCAGTATTTTAAGATATAAGTTCATTGTGTTTCCAAACAGGAACGAATTCTGTTAACGAAGTATTACAAAAATCTGTTATCCCATTCAGATTCTATAATTTTCTCATCCCTGCCGGCCGTTCGATCAGACTAGACTCTGAGAGTCGCAGCTCCGAATCTCAAAGGTCAAACTCAAAGCACATTTCACTGCCCAGGTAAATAATGCTGCATTTTGAACATAGATGTGGTTCAGCACTGAAACCAGAAGCCATTATGTCGAAGACTTTCAAAGAATTAGAAATGAGCCTTTGTAATACTAAATAATGTTTTCAGCGTGTTGCCTCAGTCTGTAACTCGACGTTCGTCAAAAAGTCCTCAAAACGGTTGGATCTTTTGATCGTGGCAACAGAAATGTTGTAAGAGTTATGATCTGCATTCGTGTATCAAGTACAGCGCAAGTATAATTATTTGGAGCATAGACATTTTATTTAGTACTCTTTAATTGCTCCCTGTACTGGTAAACAGCTCACAGAATTGAAGATTGATCACTGATGGGGTGATGCATGAATTTGCGTGTTTTCCAGTCATATAAAAGTTATTCAATCTTCAGGGGAAAGTGGCCTGAGATCTTAGACCACCCAGAAAAATTGTTTATAAGGAATTCTCTTGCTGCGTTTAGGGCCTGGCATAGGCTCAAACAAGGGAAGATGCTTTTGGCAGAGGTAAAGTTTTGAAACATGAATCCATTTGATGGCAATCAACTGCCAGTTCTTAATTCACCTCTGTTTCATATGTTGCCATGTTGGGATTCTTCATTAAATATTGGTAATCGGTATATACATGCATAAAATTAATATGTTTAGAAAATGTATATTATGTTTGAGTTTTTTTAAGTAAACTTGGATTTTTTTCAAAATAATGAAATAATTTGATTGTTGAGAAAACTTGGAAGATTTTGGTGAAGGTTTTCTAGAAAGGTCTCCCACCCCCCCGAAACTTGATCTGTCTAGCCAGAAGAATTTTATGCTTTTTTTTGAAGCGCCAGGAACAATTTGTGGATATGTGCACTATATATAAGAATTGTATTATTATTATTATTTACATTCACATAATTACAATTATGTTAATTGGAAAATTTTATGGCTCGTGGTTTTCTTCGTGATGATAGTCTGGTGTTGCTTTCTCCCATCGAGTATTTTACTATCCAATCATATATATTAAATCGGGATTTATATCTTATATAGCAAAATACTCAATGGGAGAAAGCAACACCAGACTGTCATCATGAATTACAATTATGAGCAGATTTAATTGAATGTGATCTTTCATTCCATTTTCACAGTTTATGATACTGTAAAGAATTATACAGCAGACTATGATAAAACTCTAATCTTCAACAAGGTTCATCATGAATTGAATCAGGTTTGTTTATCATCTAGGCAACAGTAACTTAATTTTGTATAATGATAATCTTTATTTATTGTACCCTGCGAGCAGATATCTCTCATATCCCCACGATAAATGACATGATCAAAGGGCACAAAAGGTTCCATTATACAGTTTTCCTGTCAAAAATAGAAATTATTTGAATGTCACAGCACAAGACTGTCATATGACAGCGTCATGGAAATGGTCATACATGCTTGACAGAGAATTGAGCAGCTGTTCACAGAGGTCTCTCTTTCTCCTTGTTTATCGTGGGGAAATGAGAGATCTCTTCTCACAGGGTATATAATTTATTGTAAGATGGAACAGAAGGAGTGTGAGGAAGTTTACAGAAAGTGAGAGTTAGGAGTGAGTACCGTAGACAGAGAGAGACAGGGAGGCAAAAAGTCATTGAGAACGGTTTTAAGTGTGAAGGGAAACACTCACAGGTAAACCTAGAGCAGAGCCCTTGTAAATTTATTAAAATCCCTAAATTGGTAATTGGTGGCCATAATAGAAACTTGTATGTAAAGTATGTAGACTATTATGCTGCTGGAATTAGATTATTAGGTTCTCGTCAGCCAGTTTCAGAAAATTGGTGAGGGATTTTGATCAACTTTCATCTTTCATCACCAAATTTCAAACCTAAAAACCTAAAAATTGCATACTCCCCCCCCCCTCCAGATATTTTCAGCACGGAATTGGGTAGCCTCGTTCTCAAGAATCATGAAGGGCCTGGAAATGAGACAAGTCAACAATTCATCATGTCTGAGCCTGAACAGAACGAAACTTAAATGAAATATTCTCATAAAAACATCATCAGCAGCCAGAAATCGGTTGTCGACAAACAACAAACTTTCTTGATGTGGGCCTCAAAACACATGCGGGCGCTGACAAGAACCTAATAATCTCATTCCAGCGGCCTTACAGTGGAAGCAAGTGCAGCCAATCACAACATGACTTGTGAACAATATAATATAATTATTTGGTGTTTATGGTTTTTAGTTTTATTAATAAACCTTTGAACTGTCATTTCTATATATGATAATAATTAAAAGATAAAAACCTGTATTTTTCATGTAGTCACAGGCATAAAGGTGCAGAAAAACATGGATCACAGGATGCAAACTTCAACAGTTCATGCACACAAAATTTATCAATGAAAAACCACAACTGTTTTAAGCATGCTGCTCACATAAACAACTCACCATGAACTTTACTGCCTGGGGAGTTTTGCAAGTAAAACTGCCGGTTCAGGGGAGTTTGTCTGAGACAGTGTCAAAGTGCTTGTTTCAATCTAAAGAATGTTTTGAAAATGAAGCTTCAAAGGTCAAGAAAAACCTTCAAAGGCAAGATAAACAAATAAAGGTTATAATGCCCATCTCAGCCCTGGCAGTATATGTCTTTGCAGTTGTTAGTGATGTGAGGATGGATTATAAGATTCATACTGCAATTTACAGGCTGGGGCAGGTTTGGGAATTTAGTAAATGGGGGAGGGTTTGGCAGTGAAAGTTACCCAATACCCCCAGGAAGGGTCCCCAACTGAAGGGGGGGGGGCAGTAGTCCATCCATTCTCTCCCCTGAATCTACAAGGTCTATTTTAGTTGTTGTTGTTGCCTTTATACATATAATTTATTGTACAGTATGCTATACAGACATGAGATTATGTTAAGGCAGAAAATGTTGTTTCATTTAACAAGACAATTTGGAACAAGAGTATAATTATAATTATTATACCATAAGACCCAGTTATGCTCAGCCTTATTTAACATGTAGAAAAAATATATGAAATAGTTAGAAATCTAGTAGAAAGTTAGATATTGCAGTAAGTTATAATTTGTTATATATTATATATATATATATAATTATTAGTGTCTAACCTGTTGTTTTCTTTACATAACGACAGTTTTGCAGTGCTCACTCACTCCAGGAAGTTTACATCGATCACTTTGGTTAGTTCATGAATGTAATACAACACTGTCTTGTAGTTATGTTGATTTGAAGAGTACTGTATTTTCCGGTGTATAAGTTGACACTTTTAGAGTTAAAAATTGACCTCGACTTATACACCGGTAACAAGAAGCAAGTTTCGATTTGAGACCCCCTTTTACCGAAATAATATGCAAAATAACAAAACTATAGACTGTGGTTTTATTGCTCTTAGTGATTTTATTTTAGTGTAAGCAATAAATCAAGGCCACCCTAAGA
Organism: Epizoanthus ramosus; assembly: GCA_026413505.1. Classification (NCBI taxonomy): domain Eukaryota; kingdom Metazoa; phylum Cnidaria; class Anthozoa; order Zoantharia; family Epizoanthidae; genus Epizoanthus; species Epizoanthus ramosus. The sequence goes on from JANVCJ010071515.1 coordinate 5,111, forward strand.
ACTAAAAGTGACAAATGCTTGGAGTAATCAATTCAAGATCATGTTTACCAACTGCGCTTCTTGTCATTGATCGCCATCAATACAGCATCATTTAGTAGTTTCTTTATCCAAAATCAGCATCTGATTGCATAAACATCACTGTTAAATTATGACGAAACCCTCTAACATTTTTTTGGAACCCGTCAGATGGTTTGCAAACAAAAATTTCATTCCAGACATTTGAAGAACGATTTGCCAAAACAGTACAATTTCAACACGTGTGAAGTGAACAACAAAGTGGCTTCCCAGATCACGCCATGCGATCATGTGCTGGACACATGCATCTCGATGCTGATTGGTTGATTTTTGATCCTACTAGTTACCTCTGACGTTACATCGATCCCAATGGAGAAAACATGACATAAGTATGGTAAAAGCGTTACAAGTGAAAGAAATTCGAAGTCCAGTTGCTTTCAGCTGTGCAAAAACAATGAAAAGCAAACAGAACAAATGTACTGCACAGTTTAAGCTTTGGTTTTGCAGAGAAATCCAGCAATTTGGCAGCAAGTTGAGAGTTTGGAGTCAAAGAGAAACTTGTGCATGACCAGGATTCCCACAGGGTCTTAAAAAGTCTTGTTTTTTATTTTGTATTTTCAAGGCCTTGAAAAGGCCTTAAATTTTGACAAATTCATCCTTGAGGTTTTAAAAAGTCTTAAATTTTGGTTCAAATGTATTTTTCGTTTCTCAATCTCAAGTTGTGCAGATTCAGATTGTATAAATTGTATTAATGAAAACATCTTTATTTTGTGAAAGTTTGCATATAATCGTTTTCCACACAAGCCGTCGAACAGAACGGCCTGTATTATAAGTTTTGAATAAAAGCTCAAAGGAAAATTAGGTCTTAAATTTTACAAATTTAGATCTTATAAAGTCTTAAAAATGTCTTAAATTGTTAGCTGCAGGAACCCTGGTGACTGGAGATGAAATGTGGTCAAACGCAAGTCTGTGCAGCACAACAATTGCTTGAATTGAGGGGTTTTTAGGTCTTTAACTAGAGTGATTTTGGGGGTTAACTTATACACAGGAATTTGGAAAAATTGTTGTTTTTGCCCTCAAAAATGGGGGTCCACATATACATGGGATTGACTTATACACCGGAAAATATGGTATATTGATTTTTTTGTGTTTTGAAGTGTTCAGCCTGGGACAGGGTAGGGACTTCTGGTGGATGGTCTGGCACAGGGTATCAAAAACAACTAATTTTCTGGTCTGGAAAAGGGTAAGACTTCTGAGAAAATGGAATACAGAGGATCTGGTCAGAATCTGGATCCAAAGGAATCCAAAGGGTTGGAATCCAGAATCTCATGGATTCTGTTGCATTAGGTAAACTGAATTTAAGTTAAGCCTAGGTACCATAATTATTTATCACATACAAACCACACCAGATACATCTATGTGTATGCCTGTGTGACAGATTTCTATTTTTGACACACAACACTTTTTTGTTTCAGCTGGATTACAAAATATCCTGGCAAAAACTAAAAGATACTTTCAGGATGGCTGGTTAGTATCATTTTATATGACTGTACATCATTTGTCACTAGCTAGTGACTCATTTGTGTGTGCATGTAAACCTTTGAACTACATTATTATCATTTTGTTTGTATAATAAATTGTTCTAGGATGTACCTAGTACTTATTTTACATTTTCTGTGATCCTTCGAGATCGGTGAGTGTACCATACATGTAACTACCGTATTTACTCGATTAACTGCCACCCCCGAATAAATGCCACATCCCAGTTAACAGTGGGAAATTATTGCACTGTTTGACAACATTACAGGAGAGAACTTGTCACTTCATTTGGATTGCAAAAGCTTGTGTTTCAAATAAGCACTGCCCCTGAATAAGCGCCGCACCAAAAAATGTGAAAATTAAATAAGTGCTGCAGCGCTTAATCGAGTAAATACGGTATGTGAATTGTTTGGGTGTGAATTTAAGTACATGTATGCCCTCTGTTTGTGCATGTAGACATAACTCTGTAATTGTTTGATCCAACAGGGAACGTGATAAGAGCAGAAATATGTGAGGATGATAGCAAGAAATCAAAGGGTTATGGCACAGTACAGTTTGAGACAGCTGTGGAAGCTATCAATGCAATCAGTATCCTTACATCATTGAATATTATGTACGTTTACGCTTGGGGCTTTCAATATGTTTAAGAACATAGGCATAGGATATGAGCTGGGTAGGAGCTCTTGGTAAAATAATTATGTTCTCTTGACTAGTAGTTCAAAAACAGTAACACATACAACTGTGTTTTCATGAAGCATAATTTGAGCAAATGAGCCAAATCCATCACAAAGCAGAAGGACGAAATATAAGACATTGAAATATTTTGCCATCTGGCTATCAAAATCAGTTGAAATATTTGTTCTGAAATATTAGAACTTGTTTTTCGAAATTGAAGATTTTTTCATCACAAACTTGTGTTGAGACTGCTTGGTCATGTTTTGCTTACTGAATAACAAAATTTACGTAAAATTTGTAAGAAAGCTAAGTTATATATGTTTATCTGAAGATAGTGTTTGTTTCTCCATCTGATGCAATTCACATCGATACTAGAGAAAAAATGTAGCACATCCATTTAGGGGTCCATTTAATTACTAGTTGAGTTAAAAGAAAGTCATTTTTATAAAAAATAATGTGATTTCAGTGGTTGTTTCAAGCATCCATGGGGAAGTTTCAGTCGTGTCAGAGTTAGTTGCCGTTAGCACATGAATTTGAAATCCTTAACTTATGTGCAGGCATGTTCCATGGTCAGATGTTACACGACAGACCAATGAGTGTACGGCTGGTAAGTACAAGTTAAACAGGATGTTCAGGTTTAAAGGGGCTTGGTCTAGCCTACTCTCTAGTTGTTACTGAACCTCTCTGCACTAAATAGCTCTGTCAAAGCTCTGCAATATGTAAATCATGTTATTCATGACTCCATTCTGAAATATTCTTCTACACAAAATTCAAATCAACTTATTGCAAGTAAGCTGCAAAGAGAAAGTAAACAATTACCAGTAAAAAACAAGTTTTGACACTTTAATTATTCATACATTACCTTCAAACAAAAAAACATTGTGGGTTTCCTATCAGGAAAATTACCTTTTTTTTATAATTTATTTTGCCCAAATTTCTTTTTATAGCTATTAAGTCTAGAATCATTTATGGTGGTTGAACCACATCATTAGAAACAGTTGTGAATTTATATACAGCTTAGATTGGGAAGTCATATTAAAAAATAAAATGAAAACAGGAACTATTGACAACTTAATCCTGTGTTTTTTTGCACCTCATGCAACGCATTAAAGAAACAAAAACAATATATTAAATAAACTGATTGTACATTAATTTTGTGTTTCCTCTAGTTGTCTGATTCAAGGTCATTCCTTGAGTTTTAAAATACAAACATGTGTATTAAATGAAATGAATTTGTATAAAATTGACATATTATATGTCTTTTTCTCTTCCAACGTACTTGTACATGATATATATGTTAAAAAATTTGGTTTGTTGATAGGTTAAAAATGTTACAAATGTTTAAAAGATGGCTTGCAAAATATATTTCGCCAATTTGCCTCCTCAGTTGCTTGCAAATGAAAAAAATGAAGATTTTTTAAATAAAAATGAAACCAGACTTGACACTCAAAACATTTTTCTTTAAAAAGAAGCCAATGTATAAACTACAAAAATTGCTATAAGAAATTAGGGTCGGTAACCAATAATTAGAGAAACCCACTATTTTTTTGTTTGGCCTAAATGATGCATAAATAAATGTTTGTTCATGTGAAGTTATAGAATCCTGTACAGACCGTACATTGGTTTTGGTTAGGAAACTGACTTTGACTTGGCCTTGTGCTTTCACGAGAATTAGTGTGTGAAAAAGTGTCTGAAGTCCTTGAAATTCCTTGAATTTTTTTCTTGTAATTCTGTATGAACCCTGTTCAAATACAGCAGTAGAATTTTTTATCTATGCTGAGTACTAATTTTTGCATTTAGGATCGCAGTGCACCAGTTGCAAAACAACTGAACAACATGGGAGTAAGTCCCCAGGGCATGAATCTTGGCGGCGGGGGTGGCAGCGGAGCGGCAGGAGGAGGAGGAGGAGGAGGAGGAGGTGCTGCAGCCGCAGCCGCAGCCATGGGCGGCCTAAACCCCATGGCTATTGTCCAATTGCTTCAAAGCCTCCAAAGTCTCCAGAGCCTGGCACAGCTTGCTGGGCTGACAGGGGGGTCAGGTGGTTTTGGCACATCACCACCAAGTGGATCTTCAGATGGAGCGGCATTCAATCCCATGAATCTTTCAAACATGGGAGGAGCAATGGGTGCCCTAGGCAACTTGTCGGGTGCAAGCAGCATGATGGGAGGATCAGGAGGCCTACCAGGGTTTGGTGTGGGCAGCAGCAGTACCAGCAGTAGCAGCGTAGGACTGAGCAGTGGCATGAGTGGTCTGCCCTCATATTCACAGAGTAGTAGTAGTGGCAGTGCTAGTGGTAGACAAGTATTTGTCAGAAATGTAAGTATGCAGTTGCTTTATTACATCACAGTGATTAGTTTGACAAGTGGAATCAGATTAAAATATAATAAAGTCACAATGTCATTTTAGGTGGGACTTGCCCTGTTTTGCAGTGCGCAGCTCTAATGTGCATGATACGGATATCTAAATTTTTATTAGTTATTATAATTTGCTACTACACATTAGTCATTGTAACCCACATTTAGTGTTGCGGATGGAAAATATACTTTTCTCCATGATTTAAGGGGCTTTTTGCAAAACTTGCCACAGTCCCCTTGTGCAAAATGCGGTTTTGAAGCCCAGTTTTTGTACAAAACACTCCATAACTCGCCAACAAATATGGGGACCCCCTAATTTTTTTCGCTCATTTGATTGACAGGTTAGTGATCTCAGACACTTAAATTACAAAAATCTATCGACAGAAACTTGAAATATAATCGAAAACGTTTTTATTAAGACACAAAAACGTCGCCTTTTATGTGTGTAACCATGGTCACGTTTCTGTGTCTGTTCCTGCTCAAAAGCCAAAGATTGCACTTAAAATTGCTTTGAAAACTTGCGATATACTCAAAGCTACTTCTTTAATTGCTTTATTACATATTTCAAATGAAAATACGCCTAATTTGTTTGAAATAAGCAGATATATATATATTTCGAAACAAGGACCAAACGCCTGCCATATGGCATTAAGGAGGGTAGATTTGATTAGCTATAGCTCTCAAACGAAGTTGGGCTCCCCCCGTTTTTATTTCGTTTTTTGGATTCCCTCATAATAGGCAATGTATGGACAAAGTTTGAAAAAAAAATCTATGTGCGAAATTTTTTCAGGGGAATGACCTTAAATTTCTCAGTGAGATTTCAATCTTGTTCCCAGAGCCTGCGTTCTTTTTGGCCTGCGGTGAGGAATGAAGGGCTCTGGAATAAAGCACGAGCAAGTCTGTGATCTGCGGACTGCCTTATAAGGAATATCAATTGTCTCTGGGCCACTATAGCGGCGGTTTACACATGCGCCGGCTTATACTTTATTCCAGAGCCCTTCGTTCCTCACCGCAGGCTTAAAAGAACGCGGGCTCTGGAAACAAGATTGTGGCCAGTACATAAGTTCTGTACTTATCATGGCAGCCCTCAAACACCAGATTAAGGAGCTGAGTCATTAATTGTTAGATGTTCTGCAACTTATTACCTGGAGTATTTGAAAAGTATTCTTAGAAATTAATAGTTAGTTAAGTGGAGGTGAGTATAATTTGATAGTGATGGATACGATATTTGTTGAGCCACATTAAGTCATAATGACACAAACTTTTATTTCCATTTTTAATAAGAATTTCAGCTTGTGATACGGCCATACATAACAATATAATGGGATGTTATGTTGTCTTGTTTCATGCATTGGCATGCATGAATGCCAGGATGTGAATAACTCTGGACATTCATAGTTTAGCCAGTTAGAGCCCACGTTAAGCACTTTTCGCTGATTTGATATATACTAGCTAGTCCACAATAATTACTACTACCAGTAAATAAGAAGTGTTATATTATTGTGCAAGTAATTAATAAATATAGTTGCTACCCTGCTGAGTGCAGGGTTTTCAATAAGAAGCACTGAGTAAGTGGCAAAAGTAGGCGGAGAGGGTGCATGATCTATGGTGGTTCAAAGAGGAGCTTCCTTACTTTTAAGCTTTACGGTGTTTGTCAGTACTGCACAGGTATGTATGTGAGCAAAATATTATTTGCAGCAAAACATTTAAATTTAAAAATTGTGGTAGCATTATTGTTAGAATAATTAAATAAAATTAATGTACATGAGCAAACAATTCTTTACAAGCAGTACATTATAAATAGGTGATGTATTGACTGCTCAACCAATCAAATGAATCAAATGGTATAATAATCATCATTATGTAATTTTAAAAGGCTAAAAGTTATTAACAGTTGAAGTTAAAACCAAACGTTTTTGACTAATATATGATTGTCATCTTCCCAAAATATTAATATGACAATCATCATTATATATTTATCTTCTTATATCTCATCAGGATGTCAAGAACACTGACAATCTGTCTGGGTTGCTGGATAATGAACGTAAGGCTATTAATTAATGCTGTAGATCCGTTGGGGTATAAAGTTATTAATTTTTGTTTATGTATACATCACGCACATACATACAAGTATTTCGTCGTATTTCGTCACGCGCACTTGAAAATTTGTATTGATAATTGCGCGATATAAATACATATTATTATTATTATTATGTGTACTAATAAAATTATACATTACATCATAGTGTTATCTGACAATTAATATTCTCATTTAATCGAAATAGTCCTAATAATTATGCAATTTAAGATCTAGTGTTCACTGACTACAAGAATTGGAACATTTTGATTTCCAAAAGAAGAAAGAAAATGTCTGATTAGGAAAAAAGATGAGAAACTACCAAAGAAAAAATAAGAGAAGGAAACAAGGCCTGGCACAATTCATGTCAGACTGCACAGCTTTCTGCCCACTGACCGTTGATATTGCTTGTTATGTGTACATAATTATCAAGCCTGTCATGTTTTAATTAGCCAAACAACATTTAGCAGAACTCTAATTTCACAGTGAAACTTCTTACAGCTAGACTAGACTGGGTCAATGTGTGCACTTGCTAGCCTATTGTTAAATAACCAATAAGCAATCAGCATGCTCTAGTTGGGCTGCACCCAGGGGGGGGGGGGGGTACTCCTAAACTGGACATGACGGGGATGATCACCGAATTTTTTCAAAGAAACCCCAAATTAAGAGGAAGAGGTACTATTATGGGTGTGGCTCGAGCTCATTAA
>JANVCJ010071537.1:0-12475 GCA_026413505.1 Epizoanthus ramosus
ATACACATGCACATACACATACACATACATACACATACACATGCACATGCACCTACACACACATACATACACATACAGTACACATACACACGCGCACACACACACACACACACACACACATTTAATTTTGGCGATTTAAGTTCTCAACAATCCAGTGTGATTTAATTTTGGCGATTTTAAGTTTGGAACAATTCAGGGACGTTTAATTTTGGGGATTTTAAGTTTAGAACATTTTAGCTTCATTTAATTTTGGCGATTTTAAGTTTAGAACAATTCAGCTTCATTTAATTTTGACAGTTTTTAAAATTTAAAAGTTTGGAACAATTCAGCGTCATTTAATTTTGGCGATTTTAAGTTTAGAACATTTCAGCGTCATTCAATTTTGACAGTTCTTTAAAACTTAAAAGTTTGGAACAAGTCAGCGTCGTTTAGTTTTGCCCATTTTAAGGTTTAGAACATTTCAGTTAACATCATATAATTTTCGCGATTTTTTAAAAGTTTAGAACATTTCAGCGTCGTCAAATTTCGCAACTTTTATGAAACAGTCATTCAAATTTCTTCAAAAAACGAATAGCGTACAAGTAGAAGACAACTTAATGTCATAATCGATATCTTTTTAATTTTTCCCTCTAATATAAATTCAAACGACATGATCGAAGACAAAGTATATATATACATGACTTTCTGAGACTAGCTACAAAGGGCAGGTAGACTTCTTGAAGAGAGTACTGAAGTGCGTTATGATCTTGAAGCAGTTCGAAGAGGATCCGTAATGATGGGATTGAAGATGAACGGAAGAACCGGTGACAGTGTTAATTTAGCTAAGGTTGTGCGAAGAAAAAATAAAATTTGCAACAAGTATTATCGAACTATTGACAGCAAATTTTCGCGCCGTCCAATTTTCGTATTAATTTGTTTTTCGCAACTTCAAGTTTTGGCGCTGGTTTTTTTTCATGCGAAAAACACAAAGATGATACGTCGCGAAAACAAGTGTTATAAACGTATAAAATATTCAGAGCGATGCATCAAGTGTATGTTGATTCAGAATCTGCTGACGCGCCCTCTGTTGTTTCCTGGTATCCGAATCTCTTTCTCTCTTGCCGCGCGTGGTACCTTGTATAACCTGACGTTTGCTTCAAGGATCGCGGAGCTGTCACTTCCACTACAAATTAAGCCAAATACGCTCTGCAAGACGATACCAAATGTTTTCCTCATTTCTTTGTATCTAAATCCATACACAAAAGGGTTCACTCCTGAATTGCTGTAGTGCATCCATTTCACAAAGTCTACCAACCACATAAGTCCTCTTTCTTCCGGCAGACATCTCGGTCCACAGAACATCGCCATCACAGAGACGACAAAGAATGGCGACCATGCTATCGCAAACAGGAACGTTATGAGCGCAGCTGTTATCGCGACTTTACGTTCTCTTTCCAAACTCACCCTCCGCCTTGCTACTGCATTGCAGCTTTCTTGCTTGAGGATCTTTGGTAATTTTGAAGTGTTAAAGATAATGTAATATAGTACAATAATGATGAACAAAGGGCAAGCGTAACTAGTAGTAATAAGAAACACAGTGTATTCGTGTGACCACTGATACATAATCTGGACTGGAAACAGTGCGGCCACGATCACGGCGTAAAGCCATGCAGCCCCGATCATATACGCGTGTGTACGCGAGGAGAACCGCGAGTGTCTGAACGGACTGGATGTCGCATTGTACCTCTCAAGGCTGATAGCTGTTAGATGCATAATTGACGCACAGGCACTGAAGATATCGGCACAGCTGAAGAAATAATTTAAGAACCCGACAACAATGCTGTTTTTGGCTCTGATGTAGATCCACAGTGGTACTGAAATTCCTCCTACAAGTATATCTGAGACGGCCAAGCTTATGAGGAATTTTGTAGTTCCGTTTCTCAAGCGCATGTTGTATTTGTAAGATGCGATAACAAGAGAGTTGCCAATGATTATGATAAGAGACAGAAGTACCAAGAAGGCTGTACTGAAGTAGATATCATATGAGTTACGGTCATAGAAGCTCCAAATAACAGCACTCTCGTTGTTGTAGCTTTGTACGGAAATGTTACTGCATGTGAAGGACACCATTTCTAAAGTTTGATTTAAACTTGGCAGCGCTCCTGAGCCAACAACTGATTGATTGTCTTTGTTAGTGTTTATATCGAACGTCTATTCACGAAAGTCCACAAATTGTTTGTTTCAGAGCAGGTGTTGCCTGAAATATATTGCTTTGTAACTTCAATTAAGTCAAGTCAGTTAGTATGTCTAAGGTGAGATGATGTTCTATTCGCTTGGCTTGTTGATTGCCTGTAGCCCCTATTAACCCTTGTAATAGCTATTGGCCATGTTGGGTATTGGTCCTCCGAATGTTATTGATTATCGTTGCTGGCTGTGACAGGTTTATACCTCGGGGTGTACTTTTAAACCGACTGGTACAGCGGCTGTTACTTCTTGAATATGTGAATCTGTAACCGCTGCGGCTAATCACTTGCTCTTTCTTAACTTGTGAAATAATTACCGGATATTCAAATATATGGCGTCTTTATCAACCTGTAAGAAAGAAAATATAACATAAACAATTTGTAATTATATCTCCTTGAGTCACATTTTAAATTGAAATATTAATAATTGATTAGGATTCCTTCCCCACTGAGAAAGTATAGCATATTCAAATTATGAGACGCAGTGGAGGAACATTACATTTGTCAATAGGTCAACGTTTCTGGCATTGCCGAGGCTTGTCACTGTCTGTCCGGCTTGTGTCTGTGGCAGCTCGGAAATGTTAACCACGGGGCCCAGACTAGACCTTATCTATTTGTAAAACTTTGATATAATCAAATTTTAGTTGAAAAAAATAGAATAAAAGATCGAGAATTGTTTTTGTTTGCTTAAATATGAATGACATTAGCCTGCATAGTTATTGGAAAATGATGCTGTATTTAAAATAAATATCCTCCAGTAATTCGGTTCACCTTGGTGGACAACAGATCTGAAATCATTCGCTAGCCCTAAGACATCAGTAATGATATATTATTTGATATCAGTGTGCATTCCATTTAATGAAGGCCTTACCAAGGGTCAGAGACAGCAACATGCACGGAATAACTTCTATGTCATTTTGACTTTTTAAAGAATCAATGTTTAAACCACCTCATTGCTCAAGTTAGTAATCCTGGATTTCAGATGAAAAGAGTACACATGTATGTTTCTGTAACAATAAGTTTCGATTATTTCTGCCACCCCTTTGAATATTAAACAGATCGGTGTCCGTGTGGGGCGGTTTCGGGAATGCATGCACGCACTGAATAGTTCTGTTGGACTCGCGTTTGAACTCAAATAATTGAAGTCTTCGCACCTAGCCATCTTCATGTACTCACCCGGTTTATTTGTGCTGACTGAGCTGTGATAGTTTGGAATTGCGTGTATAAAGGCGTATATCAGTTTATCGCCTCGGGGATGAGAACCCAACTTCAGGAAAGTGGGTGAGGATACTCGAAATTCGCTTCCATTCGGGAAATTTCTGTGGCAGGGGATTTCTCCCGAACTAAAACGCAAAATCTATTAACAAGAGTATTACCTAGCTCATTAGGACATATTGTGTAATAAACCTTTATTTCGTGCACCAAATCTTTAGAAATTTAATGAGCGAAACAACGCCGTCCAATAGGGAGGCTGAAGAGAACTGTAATGCACGACCCACCCCCAAACCAGTGCTCCAGGTTGACCTTCAATATAAATCATTCATGAAAAGTTATTAAAATCAGATATCACTTTCTGCAAACAAAAATGCTATGGAATAAAATCGGCGATACTGAATTGTAATGGAAGAAAAATATCATTTCATCAAGAGGGTGAGAGATGCCATGCACAAGGTCTCGCCCGGATGTGTTGAAGTTTTCACAAGAGAAGCGAAATTGTGTGAATAGAACAACATTGGCGCAGCTGTTAAAGTGCATTTCAAACTTCCGGATATTCAGTGAAGTGTTATCATTGTGGTCTCTGTGCCGAAAGCAGTATCTTTTCTAAAAAAATTAATATTTTTTTATTACTATCCCAGTTACGCATTCGTATACTTTGATTTGGTTTCTTTATACTTTGATACCCAGCCTCTATCTTCTAACCCTATGTGCTTTTGAACATATCAGTTTCAGTACCGATTTTTTTTGTCTAATACTACTTTCTCTTTTGAGCCTGGTTTCAGTATCATCCCTGTGGATTTCAAGCATCGCTAGCCTAAGAATCGTTGAAAAAGTACAGTGATCCCAGGTCATCCGACTCGAGTTCTATTTCAGCGATAGAGATCGTTCACGATCGCTGTGGTCGCAAAAGAGATAGGATCCTGGAAAACTTAGTGATCACAGGGAATATATAGAAACCAGGCTTCATTCTAATCGATAGCCATTTGCGGTGTCAAAACTTGCTTGTGTCTTTTCTTGATAAAACAGACTTATTGTATTGTATTGCATTGTATTGTATTGTATTGCATTGCATTGCATTGTATTGTATTGTATTGTATTGTATTGTATTGTATTGTATTGTATTGCTTTTTTCAGCCCAGCAGATATCTGCATGTTTTTCAGTTTTGTGTAGAATGCCTACTATTAGCAAATTTGTTCTGTAAAAAATTATTATTGGGCTATTTGTCAGTGCCCAAGAACAATTTCGTCTGCATCTTAGTTGTAGCTGTTTTACTAGTTCAGTACAAGAGATTTTTCAGGTTGTTTTTCGCTCACAATTACCAAATATTAATGCATTATTAGTGCTGCTAATAGGACACTGTATAATATATAGCAACCAAAGTACGCCTTATCACGTTGCCATGGTAATCGTGAGATCGTTTATGGATTAATAATGGGAATATGTTTTATGATGCTAGTAGGTTGCCAAAACGATTGAATTCAAAGAGAAACCTAATGAGCACCAATCCTAACCGCCTTTTGGTTCTAGATCAACTCGAATGACAAGGCGTGCATCTCAAATGTTTATTACAAAATAGGGTAGATATAACGTACGCTCTGATTGGCTAACAGATGACAAAACGAGTGTTTATGATCAGATGATAAAACCATTCTTTATCTTCGTCTAATTTCTATTTTATAAAAGCATGCACTATAAAGCGGCTGCTTGTGTCGATAAACTGTGATATAAACACGCAGAAAGTTGTGGAGCACTCGGCTTCACCTCGTGTTCCTCTTAAACTTCTCTCGTGCTCTACTACTTTCGGCGTGTTTATATAGACACTCGCAGCCGTTTTATATTGCTTTATAGATCAAGCATGACGTCACACACGACACAGACTGCACTAGCCTGATAACCTGTTGATGACATGATTTGAAAGATTTCTGGCTTTTTCCACTTTTTGTCAAATTTGAATGCAATCGAGGCAGGTCACTTTTCGCGCCATTACTTGAATTTAAGTGACCGCGCACGGTTTCAGGTTCCCGCCATTAGCATTTCCTCCATTGGTCAATTCTCTATTCTATTGTTTAGTTAACCATTCAGTAAGATTTTCATCCAGAACATTTCCCAGTATGAAGATTTAGCTGATATTTGCACCGTGTTTTGGAAGAAGTGTATAGTGCTGAAATCACGTGAAATCTTTACATTTATGCGATTTGCCAAGAAACTGGTTGTAACTCATGCCATTCGAAAACTACATCTTATAATATACAAATAAGGAAACTGAACTACTGCAAATTTCCCTGGTTTGAACCAGTAAACACTGAAAGTTCCACGCCAAGATTCAGCATGAACTAGGATAACGTGAATACGTGAATTGACGGACAATTTCTTCCAATCTGTTTTGAAGATATTTTGCACGCTGATAAGATATATGTTTCTGGGCTGCTGTATTGAAATCACAACCGGCCAGATACTGTTTGATCACTGTGTTTGTGTTGATGTTGGTGTTTGTGCGTGTGCGTGTGCGTGTGCGTGTGCGTGTGCGTGTGCGTGTGCGTGTGCGCGTGTGTGTGTGTGTGTGTGTGTGTGTGTGTGTGTGTGTGTGTGTGTGTGAGGGAAGGAGGTGGGAATAATTTCGAGAAACAATAACTGTAAGAGTTATAAAAGACAGTTATAATTATAAAGGACAAATCATTTTCTTCGTTTTTCGCTCTCGAAATGAATTCGAAATCTAAATCTCACAAATTCGTAATCTTCAAAGGGATTATTACTGCAGATGTCGAGGTGCCAGTGTTACGCATAAACATTTATGAACAAATGCGGAGGAGGGTACCAGTCAACAAGTAAGAAACAAAGATCTAGTCAATAATAAGCGCTGACTAAATGAGCTCCCACAGATTATTAAACAAATGAAAGTAAAGCTGTAGTTTTCACAGGGCGGTGAAAGTACTGTGGGACACTGTTACATCAGGGAGGTACACAGGTTTTACAGAGAATTTAAGCATCCCGTAAATTGTTGCCGAACGGCAGGGGTGATCACAATGAGCTGACGTTTTGCGCGTTTGCTGTTCGGAGTCTCCCGTTTTCTACGCGAGGAGGTTTTGCTCGGACCCGAGTACGACCGACGGCAGACGATAGTCTCGTGTTTCCCGTCCGCTGTATAAGCGATGCTTAAACTCTATTTTAAAATCAGTGAGAACTTCAGGATTTACATATATACCGTTGAACGTGCCAGTTTGTCTCTTGGCGTTTTCAACTGAACTCGTTAATGATAAAGATTTGCGTCTACATCACCTGTTTAATAGATCTCCGAAACTGTCATCAACATTTCCACCATTTTCTGAGGAGGTTCGGTTATAATCGCCGTCTGTCAAGAAAAGACAGGGAAAACAAATATGAGTCACAATGTTTTGTTTGATCTGCTGTGTCCATTAGAATCGCCATATTTATTAAACCATGGATTATATATATTGCTCAAGGCACAACCAGCCGCATCCTGTCTACGCCAGCTAGTGTCAATAAATACTAATTAGGTAGCTATTTAGAAGACCGCGTATTCGTTTTAGCGATTCCTAATAGTCTATAAATGATAAGGACTAGTCTATGTTTAAGTTGGTTTGCATTAGTGGCGTCGGTGAATTCAATATAAAATTCTCAGTGTTCGTCTTGACGTACGTTCAAGCCGTGAAAACCCAAACAACTACACGCTGTTTTCAAAGAATCATTTTTATAAGAACGCTGAGTCAGAGAAAGACCTAAATTTTAAGAAAACGCTATAAATAACATACACTAGCCTGATCTTTAGTGATTTTAATTTCATTTCAAAATTTGTACTGGCGAGCAGCACACAAGATAACTATGTTATACTTACAGATTGCACGAATCCTTCAATTATGGTGGTTAACTACCAGGCCACTTCACAAGGCAGTCAAGTGGTTACAGTTTTCATACGCTATGTTATAAAAAAGTACGGAAGTTGAACATACACAACGCAAAAGGGGAAAATAGCAACATCCCGCAGCTCTGTACGTGTGAGAAATAATTAAACGTTTTTTGGATCACGCACTAGCGTCAAGGTGCACACGTTTGGAGCTGCGGGATATTTTTTCATTTCATGTGGTGTAGTTTTAACTTCCGCACTTTTTTTAAAAACATAGCGTACGGGCAACGTAATGCTCTGTTTTGCAAATAGTGCTAGACGGCAGGTTTTCGAAGAAACCTGTAAGAAAGTTATAATCACTTGATTCCTTGACCACTTGTACGCAAAATACGTCGAAACAAGGCCAAATTAAAAAGAACTTGTTTAGCGTCCCCGCGGGAAGTGCATTTTTTTTTAATTTCTTACTTTTGAAAAACCTTCAAACAACGTTTCCCGCCTATTGATTGCGAATTTGCGCTTGGCAAAGGCCGGCGATTGGTGCACCTTATTTCCAGGAGCACTATGGGTCTGTTTCTGAAACACCCTGCAGTAATGAAGACAAAATAAAAATCACATAGAAAACAAAAAATTTTAAAAAACCCTCCCTCTTGGGTGAACGCTAAACATTTTTTATTTTGCCGGTTAGACATGGAGATTCTTGCTTCCATTATTTTGGGTATTTCAGTGAGTCGAAACTGATAAGTCGCTGAAGAAACGTATTTAATATTTAATATTTAATATTTAAAAATGGTATTTAATATTTATAAAGCGCTAAAAACTATAAATATTCTAAAGCGCTGATTAAAACTACAATAAAAATAGAAACATTGGAATTTTAAAAATACTGATAAAACATAAAAGACTATATCAGCAATTAAAAAGCATATGTACAGATGCATAGAGTATAAATCCAACATAAAATATGGAGCTATATAAAGCATATATGCATTCTTGTACAGATAGGTTTTCAGGTGGTTCTTGAAGTAACTTACTGAAGGCGCGCAGCGGATCTTTAGAGGGAGGGAGTTCCTCCAGAGATAGCGTAGTTGAGTTCGTATGAGTAACAGTGCTGTAGGTTTCCTTTCAGAAGAATTTCTTCCGTGAATTGTCAGCTATAAAGGTAGTTCAGTATTTAGTGAGCTGAGTGCTACTCAGCTACTAGTTTGTTTAAATCAGTTGAGAGAAAAGTGTATAGTGGGAGTGGAGGGGTGGGGTGGGGTTTGTACCTTAGCGCTAAAGTACGACCCCAAGGGCAATACATTTGTCCCACATTTTCCTCATATTTGATTGATATAATTCTATATTCAAGTGCGGGTATGATCTGACTAGGATTTTGAAAATGTTGAATTAAGTTTGACGATTTACTGAAATCGTCGCCAAGATGCTGAAAACTGCAACAAGGATTTTGTGAATATGGTTCTCGCGTCAGTTCTGTTGACTGTAATTGTAAATACAGCCGGCTGGGAATAGCTTTTCGCTCGACTTGTAAATCCCTAATGAAAAAACAATGCAAATGTGGCAAAACGCTTTGAATAACAAACGTCTTGTGTATGAGAAGTAAAACTACTTCGTGCTCTTTGTGCTGATGGCTGGTTCCCAATTAGGAATTTTTTGAAAACTAAAACGTCTTGAATTATGTGATACCTAGGAATCGATATTTTGTAACACTTCAAAGATGTGAGTGATTTTTGAGGACATATTAGCAACCAAAAACTGTTCCATGGGCGACAGATGTACTAAAATATACTTTGATTCAACACTGAACAATAAACAAAAAATTAAGATCATGTTGGGGCTATAATCGCCAACAATTAAGAACGTTCAACCACGGACAAAAAACAACTATTTTTATATATATAAAATATTTTGCGTAAATTAATCGAATCTGTTTACCGAAATGACCACAGTAAATGCAAGGTCACAATTAATAGTCTCTTGGTTTGACTAAGATTCGCGATGATCATGCGCCTGCAAACAAACAATATTTTTCTGTATCAGTTTAGCATCTAATTTTTCATAGCGCCAGCTTTTTCAAAGTTATTCACATCATGCCAAACCTGTCTAAGCAATTTTAACAATCTATTAAGTTCTATAATCGAATGACGTGTTTGATAAACTCAATTAAAACCTCACAGCAATAGCAATATCCGATATATTTTTATTTATTTTCATCACAGCAGGTGAGCTTGATGTTGCTGTAATACTTCCAAAATATTTTTAAAAGTGACCCGATTGATCTTTCTTTGGGTTAAAAAAATAATTCACTCCATTGTACAAGTATGCATAGCCTCCTAGGCAGGAAACTCGATAGCATTTGTAGGGCTTTTTGCGAATTGCTGAAGAGTTCGTGAGCAGCGAAAGCCTGAGTCTTAAGAGAATGGCTGAAAAAGTAAAAATGTAGAGTTCGTCAAAAGGCGATTAGTGGGCCGATTATTGCAAATCTGGAATTCAAATTTGATCCACATTTGGATGCTGTCCCTGAAAGACACTTGTACTTGTATACTGATTAATAGCCGGTGTTTGCATATTTAATAGGCCTAATCTTGGATTAGTGTTAATCGGCGTAACAGGAACTGGGCCCCTGCAAAGTACCTTACTATCATTTGCCATTGCTGGCCATCATTCGCCATAGCTGGCTATCATTCGGTAGTACATGTAATCCTTGGTGCAAATACCAAATATAACATCTGAAAAGGAGCCAAACACTGATGCTATTTCATAACTGATTTCATGACTGTTCAGATACTGTCTTAGTCGAAGCCATAAAATAGCTCGATTTGTAAATGACATGTTTCCCGTCTTTTGACTCTTTTGCCGTACCTCGGATTAAATATATGTTAAAAATCTCTGTTTATATCATAAAATTTTGTATAAAGGTAAATGGTAAACGGTAAAATGATGGCTTACACTATATATTTCGCTGTTCACAGCCTCGTCAGGTCGCCATCTTGAATAAAATATATTTTATTCATGATCGAGGCTGTGAGTAGCGAAATATATAGTTATAGTCAGATGTTATATTTGGTACTTGAAAACCTGTAACAACTTAGAGTTTGAAATGACTTATTATCACGCTGACGTGGCCTGAGTGAATTCTACTTTGCCCAATCTGTAATGTTCGCTTTGGAGACGAATGCAAAGAGCTTGAGCAATCGTGTGACGTGTTGCTACTCTAAAAGCCTTAAAAAACAGGAAAACTTCCCTTTATTCCTTTATTGCTATATATTTTCATATAGAGTTTTCCTTTTACCAGGGAAGCAAAAGCCGGGGCAAAAGCTGACCAGCCACCGGTTTGTTACATAAAAATAAAAGATTATTATTTATACTTTTAACCCCAACATAAATAACTTTAAGGCACACTAATAGTTTTAAATAGGAAAGGTGTGTGATCAGTGTAGATCATCCATTTTAGAGCGTTTTCGAAAGTGTCCCTTTTATTGTGAAAACGCCGGATCAGGCTGTTCTATCGTTTTAGCCCCGTGCATAGTGTTACGATTTCAAATGCCTCCGTTCCTAAAAAAAGAGTTCCGTTTTCGATACGTATTATAATGTGGACCGATTGTGCAGACGGGGTCAAAGACTGAGTTTTGTTTTGGTGGGTTTTCAAACTTTTCCACTTTGGTTGGCGATTTCGAAAACTTTTGTTTTGGGTGAAAACGACGAACGTTTTCCATCGTTCTAGTGCGGACAATAGACCAAAACACAACAGAAAGGATGCGTTGGCAACGAGACCAAACAAGAACGTGTCAGAGTCGACGAAGACTTGTATGTATGAATACATAATAAATGCAGGTATTCACTTTAATTGATTACTTTCTATCAATATTCACAACTCGGCTCCGCAAGTTCCTGTTCTCAAAGAAATCATGGCAACGCATAGTGACCAGAAAATATTTGCATTAAAACAAACGAATTTTCTTTTTACACGTCCTATATGTTATGTGTGGAAAAATCACAGGCATAAATAAACATTTACTAGATTTGATATTATGTAAAAAGTGGTCGAACTAATTTTGAAACCTCTCTGTCCTCTCTCGATGCAAAACAGACTTCAGTTATTGTGGTTCTTTGCAAGAACATGTCTTGCGTCTGTTTTCATATTTATGTTATTCTACAAGTACAAAGAAACTGATATTTGTGAAACTCTTGGATATCCGAAGAACATTCAACATGATCTAGAGAGTTTTATGTGCGACTGGTGCCGTATTCGAAGATCAAGAGTAGATATAAATACGCACATTTTTTCCTGCAAAGCATCTCTCGCCTGGGACGCAATTCATGACACAAGGAAAAAGGCCTTACGCACAGATGCCTCAAAAAGTTATATATCACACGTGGGCATAAAGCCTGCAGGTGAATTTAGTCGCTTTACCATAAACACTAGAACGGTTAATGGAAGTCAAAAGCGGATTGGAGGGGATACATGGCGGATTTTTCTTCGAGGGCCGTCGACTATTGCTCCGAGTGTATTTGATTTGGGCAATGGAACATACGAAGTCTTGTTTCTGGTTGTCGAGTCAGGAGTGTATACGGTCGATGTGACGCTGGATTATAGCATGTGTGATGGCTACCGGTCACCCCCGGACAACTGGTTCGTTATAGGTGAGTTGCAAGGTGGATTTACTCGCAACGATTCGGTGGTTAGCCTGATTTTCAGTAAGAAATTGTATGAAATCGGACCAAATTCGAGAAATCTATCCGCTGCAACAGAATATTGCGAATCCGGCCGAATTTTTTAAACAGATATTGCATTCTGATTGGCCACGATGCAAATACGACAGGTTTTAAAAACATCTTAATGATCGAGTGCGAGGTCCGAGGTCTTTCATTTTATAGACCGAACGGATCGAGCCTCGAGGTCTGTACGAAAGACCGAGGGCAAAATATTCTCCCAGACAGACCGAGCAAAAGAGGTTATTAAGATTTTTATTATATGGCTCATTTGTATTTATTTTGTTTCTTTCGACATTGTTTTGAAGTCCGCTATAGACGAAAAGTCTGTACGGTAAGTTGCGGTAAGTTTCAGCCAATCAGAACGCGGGAATTTAGTTACGGGCCTGAGAATCAGTACTGCCATATAATAAAAACATCTTAATAACCGAGTGCGAGGTCTGTCCGGGAGAATATTTTGCC
>JANVCJ010071548.1:0-12474 GCA_026413505.1 Epizoanthus ramosus
AAACTGATAATTGTAATGCGCCTTTGAGCATATCCATATGGAAAAGGCGCAATATAAATGTAACACTTTACTTTACTACCTTTTTAAACCTAGTACCAAACAATAAACTCTTTTCAAGAAGAATGTTCTCTAATGTTTTCATGTCGATTCACAGGAAGAAGAATCAGAAGACAGACGTTTACTGAGACTATACTTATCAATTAGAATCGGTAAGATTGTCTCCGTGAGAGTTGAAGATTCGAGGATTGTGGGTTGAGGAAGGGTTTACAGAGCACAATACATCAGCTAAAACCCGATCATCCACCTTCACAGATATATACAATTTAATAGCTAGAAAAACTAGTTGTATATATGCGCAGTTACCGTCACGACTAAAGCGAACGTAATTGCGAGTAAATCCGCACAGTAATACTGCAAACAAATCAAGAAGAGTGTCTATTATTTATTTCTCTATTTTTTTATTTCCATGAAAGATACCAAACAATGGCGCGGCAAGGCGAAAACCTGCCGTGATAACTTGTTAGAACACTAAGTGTCAGGAATAAATCTCTTTGTTCCGAACAGCAGCAGTCAATAGAAGACAATAGACGAACTGGGCAACAAGTTCCAAGTACTTAATATTATATAAACTACGATTATACGGTATAGATATGACAGGTGCAGGTTCTGCCTATGGCGTTATTCTTGACAACCCCTGTCGCCTACAGAACTGCTGTGGATATCGAATACCAATTAGTAGTAAATTCTAGCCGCATTTGAGTTGATTTAATCTTCTTTGGTTTCCTTAATGAAGGCAAACTGCGCACAGTGTGAGAGTGTTGCTCTAAATATAAACCTCTATTTATCATGTCGATTTGCCCTTGGGTAAGAAATTCGTTTTCACTACTTGTACTGGAATGATTTCTATTTAGGCGAAGCAATATGGAAATGAATTGAACTCACCTATCACAGACAACGCTAGCAAGATTAAGTGTGGCAATACAGTTGTGTTTCTTTTTTTTCAATTTGAAAACACGAACTCAATGACCTCCACTTATGGTCCTATTTACAAAACGTAGTGTTTTCACTTCTTCACTTGAAAGTAGAGGTAAGCAGAAACATAAGTTAGCATAGACTATCATATGCTCTCATTTGAATGATCAAAATCTGTGATCTGATGCTTTCACTCAGTTTTGATATGTGTCCTCTGGAGTGAATCTACTCAGTTCATTGCTCTGTCAGGTGGTATTTCGTTAGGCCTATAATGTTTTTAAAATGTTAAGTGTGTAAAACATGAAATCTAGCAAGACAGTTGAACACTTGGTGAGAACGACAGTGCAATATTTTCCTTAAATGAAGCTAAAATGGGAACCTGGTCAATTAATATTGAAAGTATTAATCACTTGCACCTCAAAAGTATTTGCGAAAGAGAAGATATAAGCAAACATTGCTTATTTTGTACTTTTCCGTCCTCTTTGTGGCATCTAGACATTCCGGAAAAATCAAGACAACAATGTTGATATATATTTTGTTACTCTTTGGTTAGGGTGACTTTCTCAATCCTGTTTATTTAGTTATTTTGCATATTTTCAGTTTTCACATTTTTTTTCATTAATTTTGACTTCCTCTATTTAACATATTTTAAAAGGCTATTTGACTTGTGTCAGCACTTCACTCATTATCAGACTAAACGCTACAGGGCTAGAAAAGTTACTTCAGTTTCCAATATAAACAAAGTATTCGTCTCTTCACTCGAATCATCAGATAGACAATGGACATGTCCTCCTCCATAACATAAAATGTAAACGATGCCTGTGTGAAACAGTAAATTGCGGCAACTACCGGTGAACTAATGTTCATCTAACCATCGTCTAGTTTGCTTTGCTTTAACAACATCGACCACTTTCAGAGAAGTTAGACACCGCAGTGTAGTTACACAAGGAGCGAATTCCTAAATACCAACAAAACCACTTTTGCCCACACAATTAGAATGGATGAAACCAAGTGCTACTCATTTATATAACAACATACTAAAGGTGGAAACAACTAAATATTGCGTTTTAGAGACATTGTAAAACATATAGTATGAAAAATGTTGCAGAAGGTTATGAGAATACAAGTAATGTTAAAAACCCTATTAGACTTTTCGTTTTAGAATGATACATCGTTTTAGTTATGAAGGAGAGGGGATAACCAACTCCAATTTTGTTGAGAAAGCCTAGAGTCCTACTTAAACAACAAAAAAAATAGCCGAACTTTCCCACCTTTCATTATCTTTTTTTGACCTCCTAACCAGATTATAAAAGGATTCGGGCTCAAACCAAAGCTCTAGCTAATTCTCAATAAACAACTTATTACACAAACATCCACATAGCTACACTAAGGCAGGAGAAGTATCCATTTTCAAACTGAGTATTTATAGCCCTCCAGACAGAGCAATGGGTTTGCTACTTGCCGATTAAGGTGTTGGAAAACTACATGGCTTCAAGCTGAGATAAGAAATGATAGAATCCAAATTTCTTAAGGCTGGATAACAGAGCCACGGGTGGGTTCCACGTGGTTGTACTTTAAAATGCTTTTATGTCAGTAGTACATTAACGGTAACCTTGAGACAAGTGAGAAGGTCAACCTTTTGAACTTGGCAGATTCGGTTTTTGGAAAAATAATCTTATTTGCTCACAGAAACTGTAGCCAATGCCATTTTGGATCAACACAGGTCTGCCTATGTAAGAAGAGAATATTTGTTCGACTAGGAGATTAATTTCCAACTCATATATGCGTCAGATTTATGCTCAAGATTTTTACTCAATTCAAGTACTATTTTCGCATATTTTCGTACATATTTTGACATTGTAATGCGCATGCAACCATATTTATACGGAATAAGCGCAAAATAGGTATTACATAATAAAATATTATTATCATAATGCTTGCTTGTAAAGATGCAGAACATCCAAGCCTTTCGACTGACTTGCAGCGAGTTGTTGCATAGTACAAACTGGTTTCTCTCTCTCTTCCACCTACTTCGTCGACATTGGCGAGGAGGCAGAGACTCGAATTATCTGAACAAAGTGGAGAACGAACTGCTGATAGATATTTTGGCAGAATGTTGTTCAGTAACAGAGCTAATAACAGGCCTAATAACCTTTGTTCAGATATTTTCACACTGATCGCGCCTTCATATTATAAATACGGAGTTGTACGATTCGATTGGCTTCGTGGGCGTTTCTTGACAATACTTTTACTCACTTACGGCTTTGCGGCAGACCTAAATCCAATATCGAACATATAGTTCCGCCAAAGGCATAATTCTACCCGGTGTTTTTGCTGCCGAATCTCTCCAACAAGTCCTTGCGACTAACTTCTCGAGAAATATGGTACAGGCAATGTCTTGGTAAAGATGCCATCCTGTAAATAATATCTCCTAATAGAAATTAACTATCTAAAACCGCAAATGCCCTAGTCGGGGACACGAACTATTTCCAACTACATTCATAATGGATGGCTTCTTTGATTTACTTTCTGGCACAACTTTTGAAAAAACTCAACGCCAAAAACCTGTTGAGATATTCCTTACTGCAAATGTTATTAAAGGGAACTGAATGAGCTCTAGAAGTAACAAGATCTTTCCTACATTTGGTAAGTGTATTTTGCAGCGATTTTTTTAATGAGCTGCAAGACTCCATGCCTTAATTAACATAATTCTTGATCTCCTTTGAGCTTTACTACAGCGCCAACGAGAATATATCAGAACAAAGTGGCACAAACCTTATTTAACTGGCACTAGTGAGTACACTTTCGAGAGTGATGGATGGACTTACACGTTCGTTAGCCCCGTCAGGACAGTACACCCAACCTTTAGGCAACATATCTTTGGTTATGGCCACAGAGTGTTGATTCAAATGGCTTTCACTTTCATAATTATTGATGTTCAACAACTGTTCAAAGCAATGCTATGCAGGGGGTATCTTAAACAGCAAGACGTCCGACAGCATATGTTATTATAGGTCTTGAAAAACCTGTTTAATGGATTGCTGTTGGTTATAAACCTTTTTAAAAAGAGTTGTGAAGCTTTCCCGAGATAGACAATAGAAAGAAATCAATATGAATTTTAACAGAATGTAATGTCACTATAATTGTACTTTTGTAATTGTCACCGTCAGCGTCACCGTCACCGTCAACGTCACCGTCATCGTCACTGTCACTTTCACTTTCACTGTCACTGTATCTGTACAATCACTGACACTGTCGCCATCACCGTCACCATCACTGTCACTGACTCTGTCACCGTTACCGCCACCGTCAATGTCACTGACTTTGTCACCGTCACCGTCACCGTCACCATCACTGTCACTGACTCTGTCACCATCACCACCACCATCACTGTCACCGACTCTGTCACCGTCACCGTCACTGTCACTGACTGTCACCGTCACTATCACTGTCACTGTCACCGTCACCGCCACCGTCACCATCACTTTTGCTGTCCGTCTCACTCCTCGCTGTCACTCTCACTGTACTGTCACTATTACTGTCACTGTGACACTAACTGTAATTTTAACTGTACAATGACTGTCACTGTCACTGTCGCAGCCGCCGTCACCTTGTCTCTGTGTATTATTCAAATAATTGTTATTAAAACAAATAAATCAACAGGATGCAAAATCGTTAATTGCTTGACATAAATATTTCTCTCTATTAGTTACGTGTGGGCAATTTCTTTAATTAAAGTGTGATTACAAGAACATATTTTGACCAATTTAAATATCATAAGGCTCTCGCCTCAAAACACTCATTAATCTCTCTCCATTGTTTCTCTATTGAAATGTTGCCACAAAGATCAGGAAGCATGAGTGAGGGTCTACTGACTTCTTACATAATGAAAAAAAACGCCTCCCAGGCGTTGCTATTTACAGAAACAGAGTAACGACATTTCTTGTTGAAATTTTGAATATTGCTAGTTCTTTACTCATGTTGATTCATTACTCATTTAACTGTAACATTCTATTTTCTTTGTTCCTTTCACGTTTCTTGTCAGTACTAATTTATATTCGTTGGCTCAATAGCGTAGAGAGGCAATGAAACTGAAACGGTTGCTGGTAGACCACCAAGGTTGCTCTAACTGGTAGACTGGTTCTCTTTAAATATCTGTATATGTTGTTCTGCCATTATTTATACACAGTTTCAGAACACTATTAAAAAATAAGTGCAACTTTTGTCAACATTCTTCCGATTATCACAAAAACTAGCTTTGACTAAGCGAGGAAATAAAAACAATAAAAAATGTCAGAAGGTAAAGTGTTCCTTACCTTGGAATATATGTGGGCAATGCGCTCTGGTGGCTAACAGATTACGTGCAGTTTCAGAAGTGAATGCTTTAATATTAGATAAAACACTCAATATACTGAGACATTCGCAGTGGCGATCACAGCGTATATCGCTCTATTATGACAATTTCCAATCAGGTATTCTAC
The DNA here is from genome assembly GCA_026413505.1 of Epizoanthus ramosus. Lineage (NCBI taxonomy): Eukaryota > Metazoa > Cnidaria > Anthozoa > Zoantharia > Epizoanthidae > Epizoanthus > Epizoanthus ramosus. The sequence continues at coordinate 5,454 of JANVCJ010071548.1, forward strand.
TTTCTATTCATCGAAAATGCGTCACAATATTCCATGAACGGAAATGACCGTAAGATTGGGTTAATTGTAAACCTTCTTGAACTGATATTTAGTAAACTTGTCATCTTGAAAACTGTTGGTAATTTTACTGGAATACACGAATTATGGCAAATGTCAACAGACTTGGTCGAAAATCTGAAATATTTTAAAACCTACTTTGCAGCTAGTCTCATTTTCTGCCTATTTCATGGTGATTTCCTACAAAAGCTGATTTTATCCGCGTATTACCATCATTCGAGAACTTAAAAGGATCATAATTAATATAATTTTGATGCCAACGGACATCCATCCATGTTTCTAGATCGTTTAGAACGCTACCCGAGTTGACGTACTGAAGTAGCAGAATAAGAATAAAACTTAGTTGATAATTAAAACGATAAATTATAAAGAAATTATTAAGAAAACATAGCAGCTGTTGGGACATTCAAGCCATTTATTTGACTCGCACAAGGTAGTTTTGGAGTATTTACTAACACAGATTTGACATAGAATCACTCAGAGTTGCTCAGTTGTTAATACTGAAAATATTGGTCCATTGACTTCCTAGTATTACGAGCTACTAAACAGCAAGAAATGTCCTTCTTTTCCGTTCCCACTTGTCATCCTTGCCTTCCAATTAATAGATAATTATGAGAAAGGATTATGATCAACGCAAAATCACATAAATTAAGTGCAAGTCTGAGTCATTAATTAAGCAAAGGCCATACTCAATTCCTTCTTTCATTTATTGAGATTTCCTTGAACACGATTTTTAAATCAGAACACTAGCGTAGTTTTAATTTGAAAGGTGAACTAGCCAAAGTCGGAAACGTTTCTCTAATTCAAAAAACCAACTTTTGCTTTGGCCATTCAGTCACTTAAGTCAACATGAAATGTCGATGAGCATCTAAACAAAATAAAATGTTGTGAAAATCACCTTTCAGGAAGCTCGTTAATATGTTGTCAAGTGCCTAAAAGGAGGTCATGTGCACGATGGCAAATCACCTTTAAAAATATTAACTTTCAATATCACAAAAAGGTTTTAATATTAATTGTCAATATCTAGAAACTTGAAACAGAAATCGTATATTTTAGAATACTGCAAGGTCTCGAAAATAACGACACTACCTGATGGGTCATTACTTTCCGGAGGAAAATCAATAGTGAAATTTAGAAAAACCACAACGAATCTATATAACAATCCATAATGACATCTTTAGGGAAGTACACAATGAAATCTATATACAAATCAATCAATAGTGAAATCTCTAGAGAAATCCCTAGTGGAATCTATCTATCTATAGGACGGAATCCATATCAAAATCTACAAGGAATTCCGTAGTAGCATCTAGAGTGAACCCATCGTGAAATATATAGAGATATCTATGATGAAATCTACAGGAAATTCCATGACGAAATCTGTATAGTAGAAATATATAGTGAATTATATACGTCAATCCAAGGTGAAATCTAGATAGGCAGGAAAATCCATAATGAAATCTCAATGGGAATTCCATAGTGAAATTTATAGAGAAATCCTTTTATGGTTGTTATATTTTTTATTGTAGCCAAATATTGCTAGTTCTAAGCTAAAACAAGGGGGCATTGCTTTCTCCGGTAGACTAGTTCCAGATACACTAGCATTCATTGTAAGTCAAGGAGTACGCAAATATTGGAACTGCATGTTTCGCCATGACCGAGTAAATGCTCAGGTTTGGTAGAAATGTCCACTCCCACAGCCAGAAAAAAAAATAAACTATTACATATTCATTCGCAGCATTTAGCAATCGTTATGCTGATATAAATCTCCCTTAGGAGTCTTGTGAAACGTCATATTTCTTTATATTTATTGTTATTACTCGTGCTGACATCTGCTTGGCAGATTTATCATCAACAATAATTGCGACCTAAAGCGATAGTTCCCGGGTTAGTATTCACTACCAGCCGTAGTATCCGATCGTTCGTTGTGAAAGTAAAAAAATAATCACTGCCACACTGCTGTCAACAATGCCTGCAAGTCTAATTAAAGATATGCAAATGAAGAGGATTCTTCTAAGAAGATTGCAATTAATTATTTGTGGAATCTATCTATATTTTCGTATTTCAGTATACTTCTCCGTTGTAAATCATATTATTATTGTCCTTGCAACGTGTTTGTTTAAGAACAACTTATATATATATTTTTTATTTTTACATTTAAAATGGGATGTTTTTCAAATTCCACACACAAGTTGCAGATTTTTACAAATTTCTGTGATGACTCAGGCTTAGTGGAGAATGGAGATACTTATAGCCCAACAAGATGAAGACCATCTGATGATCACAAAAGATGCATCTGATCTAATTCACGAGTTACGAAAAGAAATTTGAACCTAGGGAACTAGGAACTGGTGACCTCGGAAATTGGATGCAAATATTCTTAAGGTAAAGGTAAAGGATAAGGTTGAATTAAAAATATGTTATTTTATATTTACAAACTTGGATTGAATTTATAAAGGAATCCTGAAGTAAGAAACACTTCATTGACAAAATGAGCACTGAATTACTTCGTGAGTTCTTGTGGTCGAAAAGTCATCACACAAGAGTGAGCGGAACTTCAACATCCATAACGATATCAACTCTGACATCGTTCACTCGTGTCGCCAAGCTGAACTGATTTGTTGACTGTAACTCATTTGTTATCCCTTCATGAATATTATAAAACATGTCAGTAGCATTTTCGTAGTATTTAGATGTATTTTTATAAGTGTCAACGTCCCCCCCCCCCAAAAAAAAGGGTGCATTTGTTATCATATCTTTACAACGCTTTCGAGTTAGGAGCTGAAACTTGGTGAGTTTTTCGAAGCTTTCACGATAATTCCTATATTTTGAAATTTGAAGGCAACAGAAACAGACATTCTTATGTTTGAACTTATGAGATAGAAGGCATTGACCCACTTTATAATTATTGCCATGAATTCATTTGCTTTCCAGAAAACATTGAAATCTGGGTAAATTATGTAAATTTCAAGATTTGTCATTAATCAGCATGAGGGGGTAAGAGAAATTTAAAGAGCCTTGGGAGCTCATTGCAAAATAAAAAAAGTGATGTTTCAGATAGATTCTCTCAAACACAGCAGGACGAAAGTAGAACTGTACATATATTTATCAGACGCCTTAAGCTTAGCAGCTCCTTCAGATGCTCTCAAAATACAGAAATGTTGTTTTGGATAACCGATTTCAGAAAGAACAAGAGAAAACTATTACTACTTAATTTGCAACGTTTTTTCATAAGCGTGTATGCTAACGGGCCACAGAAACACCATTACGGAGATTGTTAATACAACTCGGTTATGATCGCGACAACATTATTGTAAGTTTTGTATTGTTTTTATTATGGCAATATTGGATATCCTGCTCTTGCGTGCGAAAAAGCAGCGAAATGTTCATTTCTAATTCCTTTATTAATTAATGTGTTTTAATAAATATAATAATAATAATAATTTAATAACATAAGTACTAATTTACACGAGTTAGGAACAGCAAATGTACCTTCTATTTTCGTGTTATAGCGGTAACTCTAAGCCTATAGATTTATTAACAACTGAAATTGCTAACATATATATCTCGTTAAAATGCGTTTGGATTTATCTAGATCTCTTAATTGAAGTCGCTTTAGATAATTACTTATACCTGCCGTATTTATTAAAGCGAAAACTTGTGTTATTCAATTTGTCTATGATACTAACAATTTTACGGTACATTCTCGAATATTTTGAAACTTCAAAACGCGTGTAATCTACTTGCCAGGAGTGAAAGATAAAGATTATTTTTCAATCACTTGCAACTATATTTGGGTTTTCTCGATCCTACCAAACTCCTTCTTTCGTTTTCTACACGATTCATTGTGTTTCCTCTAGTTATCAGATTAATGACATTCACCGGAATCATTTGGTTAGCGAAAGATTTATGGGTTTCAAATGGTCTGTTTTCCGTACATGCATGTACTGAATTATATCAACATAAGTGGAAACGTTTATCTAGTTATGATGCAGGTAAAAGGCCTAAAATTCCAAAAAGCAGATGCTATTGAGTCAATAGAACTTTAATACATATTGTTAATTTACTAATAAAAACATCTAAAAGGATAAGGATATAGGTAAAGAAAATAATCAGGTGTTAATTCTTCGTGGAGCCAAAATGAACAGTACGATAGAAAGCACTCACAAGATATTTAAGCCTGAAAAACTAAACTTTTTGAGTACCAGAAAAAAATGTTCAAGAAATTTAAAGTTAGTTGAGGGACTAAACAGGTATTTTGTTATTTTGAGTGGCAACACTTGGAATTCTGTACTTATATATATATATATTGAGAAGAACATCCTATTTGGTTTGAAAGGCTCCCTCAGATCACAAAAGAGTGGTAATATTGAAAGCTGTAGTATCATCACATCAACTATGGCCAGTAAATGCTCTAAATGTTTCTAAACTAGGAAACGAAAGGAAAGGAATCTGAGGAAAGGTAACTGAGGAAAGGAAAGTAAAGGAAAGGAAAGGAAAGGAAAGGAAAGGAAAGGAAAGGAAAGGAAAGAAAAGGAAAGGAAAGGAAAGGAAGGAAGGGAAGAAAAAGGAAAGGAAAGGAAAGGAAAGGAAAGAGAAGAGAAGAGAAGGAAGGGAAAGGAGTAAAGGAAATTAAGGACATAAGGGATTGCCCAAAACACAGTATTCTGCAATTATTGCAATCTTGTTATCGGAACCCTGGCTATTGCAATCAAGTTTTTTTATCTGCCCACTATTTCCATCTGCGCATTTTCTGTTTTGCATTTTAGACTAAATTCATCAAACTGAGATTCGTATTCGATAACTACATTTTGGAGAACTTTCGAAGCGAAATATTTCAGCATTTTTTTTCTGGCAGCGCCATTCTAACTTGTCTAGTGCATCATTCTGGATAACGAACTCTTGTCAGTCTTGATGATTTTATATTTTGAAAGTTGGGTAACATCCGTGATATGAAATACATTGGTTTCTGAGCATATAGGATTTATACAAACGATATTGTTCACAAATCGTCCAAAAAACATAACGCAATAATGTTTCGTTCAACCACAGACGCCGATCATGAATTCAGTGGTAATACTTGGAAGACTACAAGATTTCGTGATGTAATGAATTGACAACATTTTGCCTCTGATTAGGTATACTAAAAATTGCCTCTAAACTGTCAACTGATTCTTGCAGGACAACTTGTAACGTACTAAGATGTCAGGCCCTAAGAGTTACGAACATATTTAAGTTTTGTCATGACTTGTTTATATCTATGTACGCGTGGACGGTAAAATAACTATGATAAATAAAAATTCACAGTTACTCACCTCTTTTGTAAACTGCTCTGTTGATCATTCATTCATTCAGATATCACCCGCATTGTGAAGAGAGATGCTAGCGACATGTTCATTAAATATACTACGGCCTGGGAACTGGCCACTAGTCACATGTTTTGTCTAATTAGTGGATCCGCATTCTATCTTCTTTACTTTCCGGTGGCCGGTAAGAAGCGAAGATGTCCATTAGGTATTCTTAATACAATTGAAACAGGATTCAAACTTGTATACATGAAAGATCTACGATTCTTACTAAAAATTGTGAAATACCATATTAATTAAGCACCCGTTCATCTAATTAAGCACCTCTTCGTTTAAGCACCAACTGGGTTAATTGTCTCCTCGAATATAAACATTCAAATAGCTGATCTCCTCGACTAAGCCCCTTCCTCCTTCTCTTCATCAGGAGCTCTATGCACAAGTGGAACGACTGGATGTCGCGCAAGAAACACGACGAGACCCCTACCAAGTGAGAATGTATAAGATAGAAGAACTGGATAAGAATCATCTTTTAAGCTGGAGACGAATAAAGAGGTAAATGGTAAATGGTATTGAGCGCGATACACAATCAGGTTACACCAAAGAATTCCGTACAACAAGAGAGAATACACGAGTTAATGAACTGGATATCAAGGACGAAGCACGTCACCATGAGATAACTCTGAACAAAAAGCCAGAATATTAATCGATAAAGAGCGGAATATTTGATTTCGTGGGGAAGGGAAAATGAAAGAAATTCAAGAAAAAAATTGCATGAGCCGAAAATGCAACGAACTATCTTGCAAGCCAGGGAGTTATAAAGAGAAAGAGAGATAAAGAAGTCGAGAGCTGAATTACACTGTCAAAAGAAATATTGTTTCATTTTCATAGACACAATGATAAATTATCTTCTAGCAGATTAAATTAGATTAATTTGAAATGTCTTTATTAACCCTTAAAGGTATGAGCCATTTTGAGTAACACCAAGGCATTAGGGGGGGTGGGGTGGTTATTATGCTTCGCCGAAAAGAAAAAGAAATTACATATACAAGAAAAAAAGACAATGAAATGGCAGGGGAATCACAACAGTTTACACCTGTTTACACTGTGGGCACGGAGATTAAAATATTTTAAACATGACAGTGGTTACAAGTTATTTGGACCCCCTACTAATTTCAAACCTGTTAGGAATTAAACCATGCCACTTGGCATAGTACACAACCTACTAATTAGTTTCCATGGCAACAATTGTCAATTGATTAATTAACGTTGCTATGGGAACAAATGTTCCAAACTAAAATCCGTCATTTTGGCCGCCATCTTGGATTTTAATTTTTTAAGTTTTTGCTAATTTTGAAAAATATTTATGGAAATACTTATTAAACACTGATATTTTTCACAATAAAACTATAAAATAATAAACTATGAGTTGAAAAACCCTAAAACCTAATCTGCATAATTTTTCCGATGACGTCATCTAATTAGTGTCAAACTCTCGCTCATTTTCTGGCAATAGTTGCTAAAAGGACTTTGGCAATTGGTCGAACGTTAAAATGTTTAGGTCGAAAAACCTTTTGGGGGAGCCCACTGGGGGGGGGGGGGGGGGGGGGGGGGGGGGGGGGGGGGGGGGGGGGGGGGGGGGGGGGGGGGGGGGGGGGGGG
>JANVCJ010071559.1:0-12473 GCA_026413505.1 Epizoanthus ramosus
GTATGAAGATGTTGGTGACGGTGCGAAGTGAAGGATTTCTTTACCACGCCAGACAAACCAACACGTTACCGACAAGGGCTGCAATATCGAGAATGACAAAGATGCACGACTCAATAACAATCTGAATAGTCCCTCTAGAGATGACACTCACTGGAGCATTAATCGAGAGATTGGGCTGCTGACTGTTGATCATGTTATACGGCGAATATGTTCCTGCAGTCACTAAAAACACAACAGCGTGTTTTGATAATATTCAAAGTACTCCCTCTAATCAGCCAATGTCAAACCACCATTATCAGAAGTAATTGGATGTGGTATTGAATAATCATTAGGCCAAAGCAACAGACGAGGTAACTCTCACATTTGGGGAGCAGAATGGATTCTACCTTCTTTCTTTCAAGGAATACCGAGTTGGCTTCCACCACTCCCAAAGGAGTTCCTGTAGAGACTGAAATTAGATCGCTTTTGTCATTGTTGGCAAATAATGTCTTCCTGTTATTTGATATGAACTCTAAATTGATGATTCCAGTGTCGCAGACTGACAGGTAGAAGAAGCTCAGGTCACGCTGTCTATCTTATGATGGAGTATCCAGCCAGCACGTGGACAGAATGTGTTTATTATCTGATGCAAAATATGAACATATTAAGAGTCACTAAGAGACAGCTGTTCTCCGATAAGCCACAGAAGATCGCACGTTAGTACAGATACAATGTGGATTAAATACCAGAAAGTATTGATACAAGTTAGCTCTTAAAACGTTTTGGATGAATCCATCAAAGAGAAAATAATTACTGGCAATGAAATCTACATAATGGCATAATTAGCATGACCAGTAGCATTTACAGGTATTACTAAAGCAATCATCTACCATCTACCATCTAGTCACTTATCTACCATCGATAAGTAAGTTTTCTCTGTATTTAAATTTGTGGATTCTAGATAAATAATAAAATAATTTCTGTTTCAATTTTGCATTGTATAGCTAATCCTCCCCGTGCCTTTTGGCCAAATACACGCTTGCACAAAGGAGAATCTGGCCCCTGGGTACCAAATGGATGACCCGCGTTGGGTACAAAAGCCATTTTCTCTGGACGGTGTGTCGGCAGGATGTTTTCACCAAGAGACTACGTCGTGCTAACATCAAAGCCCTATGTTTATCTCTTCAAACATTATTGTACATATTCTATTATGCGTCCACTTCAATGTAAATATTTTGTAACGTCTTCCGTAGTTTATATAGTTATTTAGTTTCACCGATCCGCCTCGATTAGCCAATGCTATTTGCGGATCGGTGTAACCTTTTATATTATACTGTAATAAAGTCTGAAAGTCTGAAAGTTCCACATCTATAGTGTGGTGACTGAGGCATAAAGAGACCTCTTGGTCCGCCTTGACAGGTGAGCACTGCAATACAGACTTCCTGTCTCTTGCGGTGCTCTGGCCATGCAATGCTGACGAGCTCTAATATGAGCGAAACAGCTGTCCATTTGTACCCCACCTCTCCTGGTGCCTAAGCTGCGTACGTGGAGTTGCTGTGTGGTTTCGCTTTTGATGCAACGAAGGGACAAAATCTCTTGTTTCTCGGTAAGTTAATATATCGGCCTTTTTCAATCATAAGTTTATGATTGCTTACTCTAAGTAATTATTCTATACAATCATTCATAACATTTGACCACCACAACGTTTTAAGCTTTGTTTTCTCAAAAATATATATTTTAGCCAATATTATTCATTGCAGGTGCGAGACTTGTAGGTAGATCTAACACAAACGATTGAGTGGGATGGGTATGGTTTATGAAAACCAGTTTTGGATATACTACCGCACAATTCACATGAACTCCAGTATCATCGGATAAACGTCTACAGTAATGCTGATGCCGGTGTAAATATGAAATTCCCTTCCTTCGATAAAATCAAGCGAGACATTTTCAGTTAAATTAAAATTGCTGCTATTCTGGTTTATTGATGATAATAGGGTTTGGTACACTGTCATTGTTGTACAGCTCCAGCTACTATTAATTGTGGCTACCATTAATCCTGTCAAGTTCATGCTATCAAGTTCTACTTCAGCTTCTAATACTCTACCCACTCACAATCCCCCGAAACAAAAAAGAATTGTTCAAATGAATGCGATTGTGTGAGGGAGACACAACTACACTAAAACTATTGATCTTATCTTGTAAATATATTATTTGATACGCGTCAAATTTCTGCCAATTCACAAATAACGAATCTCATTGAAAAGCTATTTGAAAGGGAAAAAAGCAGGTTTCACGGATGAAATGTGGTCTGTTGTCAGTTTCTTTGTGGTCACGCGCGCGTGTCTTCTTCACAACCCTCTGTCATAGAAAATATTTCTTAACCAAATGCGAGTATTGATGTAAACTTCCTATTACAAAAAATACGAGGATCTTGAATTGTTGAAAAGCCTCCATGGTTACCGAGTGTCGATTTAGTTACTATTTTTTTATGCCAACAGTTACGTTTCTGACCGTAATAAACTATTTTATGGTACACACTGACTACACACTGTTGTTCTTGTGATAACAAATTTAACCTTACAATTACAAACCTGTACGAACCCGGCTCAGATCCTGTAAAAACAACCTTATAGAGAAACCCTGTTTTAGTCTTAAGACCTTTGGTGGGCGTGCATTTGAAGCAGCCGCACCAGATTTGTGGAATCGCCTTCCACCGTTCATTAAGAACAATTCGAATGTAAACATTTTTAAGAAACAGTTGAAAACATTTCTTTTAAGCAATCGTCTTAGTTGGTGTCTTTCGATTTTCTTTTTGAAATTGTACCAGCGCCTTAGAGGCCTGCAAACAGCACTATAGAAATTATATATTGTATTGTTATTGCTAAACATCTTACAATTTCCCCCGCTCGACAAACCTATTATTCTACCGACATAACTCCCATTAAAACCAAAAAAAAGGTCTGCAACTAAATAGGATTGTCAGAGGCAGATATGACACACTGAAACTTCAAAACGCCGTCACTCAAACGATGTAACGAGAATCTTCATAAATACAAACGATCTTGCTCTACAGTGCGGTATCACTTGAACACTCTTTACCTGCAATATTTAGGGAGTGGTCGGTGGGGAGAATTCAGCTACTGAACTTATCTTGCACTGTGTTGGTTTTTGGATAAAAATACTCTATGAATCAGTGCCAAAGTCATGGCTCGTACTATTTATGTACGATCGTTCTCTTCAATCACTGATTGAAAATATTATGTTTGACATAATGATTGCGCTCTGTTGATCGTAATATAATAATAGAGATCGTTTCACTAAAGAATCATGAAAATCGAGCTATCTTCCTGTAGTCACTAGCAGCGTGTTTCATAATATTCAAAGTACTCCCTCTAACCAGCTAATGTTAAACCATACAATTAATTGGATGTGGTACTGAATAATCATTTAGCCAAGCAACAGACGAGGTAACACTCAAAGTTAGCTGGCTGAATGGATCCTGTCTTCTTTCTTTCAGGAAATAGCGAGTTGGTTTCCACCACTCGCTGTACCTGGCTCTTCGGTAAATTGTCAACAGCTGTTTGGCAAATAATGTCATCCTGTTATTTGAGATCAACTCTAAATTGATGATTCCAGTGTCGCAGACTGAGGAGGAGGAGCTCAAGTCACACTGTCTGTCTTATGATGGAGTATCCAGCCAGCACGTGGACAAGATGCCATGATGCGAAACGCAAGAGAACTGCCATATGAACATACAGACAGGAATTCACCGAAAAACCACAGAAGATCGCACGTTAGGACAGCTAAAATGTGACAATATTAATATTATTTTGCCCGAAACTGTTGTATTAGTATAGGTACAACACCGTTCGAGAAGAATTAATGAGAAATACCACGAGTATTTGATGAAAGTGTCAGTAGTACAGATGAGTGCGAAGCACTAGTGGTATTTGTCAAATACGAGTGGTAATTTTAGTTAATTCTTCAAGAAAAACGGTGGTGCCGGTTTCTATACGGTAGTGTTTCTTGTTAATAGTACACTTAAAAAAATATACAATTTTTTTGTGAGCATGAGACTTTTTACTGCTCAAGATTCCCGGATGACAGTGCCAATAATTGTTTTACTCTTATAATCATACAGCAACAAACATTTCTGCATTCTGATTGGCTGAGAAAAGTGTTGTTCATTTGAAATCCGAGTGCAATTTTTTGAATCGAGTGGTTTCTTTTAAAAAATCAAGTGCAAAATGTGAAATCAAACGTTGATTGGCCAACTGAAACATAAGCTAATCAGATCACAGTTAATGTGAGGATGGCCCTGGGAACGAGCTGGAAACAAATGTACCGCCATTTTGTGTTTGTGTTATGTTGAATGAAGCTTTGGAAACAGATTTACTTGAACAACTTGCTGTAAGCTGAAGCATAAAAACATAATCCAACCTGCAAAGGAGCAACGGCGAGTGGCTAAAAGCATTTACTTCATGAAGCAGAACATCTATACATGTACTCGATGGAGGGAAACGAATAGAACTGATGCTCAATGCGTCAGAGAAAATGCCCTCACAAAATCAATCAGAAAGGAATCAAAGCTGAGTAGAGATATCAGAATTTTACAATATAGTCTTTGAAAAATGTAATTGTGCTCATTTATTCCAAATTGCACACGAACGGTATTTTGGAAAACTTCAGTCAACCAATCAATCAGTATATTTTTTGTGTGCGTTACATTTTGCAAGTTTTGTATACGTATGTACGATGTACGTATGCAATGAAAGTGTTTGTCTTTATAGTTAGTTATTCCATTGTGATCAGTATCGAATAGAAACAATTCTCTCTAAAATTTGGTTAATAATCGTATGCAGTTTTTTTCGATATTGCAACTGAAACTATTAGGGCTAAATGTCTTGTCGATAGATGATACTCTTTTTATCTTGGACGTATTTCTTGTGTCAATAAACTATGTTATTATATCCATACTCACTGGATAATGGCAATGGAGCTCTCTGACTCCACTACTCTACTACTAGTATATCAGCTCATATACAATTAGTAGCGAATTCAAAATAGCTTAAAGGCGCTATGTCGCGGCTATTTCAAGGTATTTTTGCCATGTACGAAATTTTCCACAAATCACAGGAATTCTAAAAATAACAGGTTACCGTGGTAGAAAAACACAATAGAAATGATAAGTTATAAAGGAACGTGGACGGCTAAAATTGGGAAAGATTAAAACGGATTACAGACTCTCAATTTAAATTCCGTCCAGGCTAGTGATTAAATACGTTAAATACATTCGCTGTCAAAATTGTGTTTCTTGTACTTAGACACTTTTAGATACCATTTCTTGTCATCCTGTTCAGCTCACAACTTGTGTAAAGGCTTTTTTCCTGACATGACTTGAGAGCATGCGCATTACCGTGACATAGCCCTTTTAACGGCTTTACGGCAACACAAACGAGGAAGGTTTCTTAATAAATAGTTCTCCAAGCCATATGCAGCCACGTGCATGTGACGTGATTTCTGAAGGCAAATCACAACAAAGTCGAGATACAAAAACTTCCTAGTAGTAGTTTGATATGAGCAAGAAACCGCCAACAACTCAGTGTCAATTCCTGCACAAAATTCTCCAACTGAATGCGATTGTGAGAGGCAGACACAACCATACTAAGACTACTGGCTTCTATTGTACCGAGTTCTTTTAAACCATAAAACCCATGCGGCGGTAACAAGAACATCTATAAGTACAACCCCTCTTGGGACTTGTTTTGGAAATGAACATCCAAGTAAAATTAAACTTTCACTTTTAAAAACATGGACAAAAATCATTGCATTTCGTTATCTTTCATTTCGCAGCCGTAGTAAAATATACGATAGTGCCCAATACTTTAGGAAAACGAAGTCACTGTCCGTAGCACTAAAAGAGGTAGATTATGTGGAATGTGGACTCCACATGGAATATCTGCATTAAAGGAATCTTCAAAAAACCCAAATGAGTGAGCATTTTGCCATGACCTTGCAGTATCCCCAATAGAGAGGTGTCCCTGTTACAGGAATCTTTTCAAAAGAAAGTAAGTGATCATTTTGCTGGCGCCTTGCAGTGCGGCCAATAGGCAGGTGTCTGCATTATAGAGCTGTTCGTTAAACCTTATTTCCAACACTGTAAAGCTGTCCGTGTAAATCTCACTAGTTACTTTAACTTTCTGCATTTAACCCAAGACAACCGGAAAAATTGCAACAATTTTATTGCCACATCTGTACGTGATATCATTCTGATTTCTGTCCAGCACAAGCAAGGGATTGTATTCCATAAACTGGGGGCCCAACAAATTCGAAGACTCTTTGAATTTTCAAGCGAACTTCCGAACCTTCTCTTCGATGATACCGGGTTCGTACACTTTCACATCTTGAAAATCCTGGACATTCCAGGGCATTTTCAGACTTTTTGCAGGGGTCCTAATCCTCAAGTTTCTCTAATAATAATAATTACAGTTTTTCAGATCCAGGAAGAGCCAGAACAAATACGGTACTTTCAGGACTTTCCAAGAGGCGTACGAACCCTGCTACTAACCAATGAAAGCGATAAAAAAAATGTCATACCCTGTTTGCTGTATGAATGTGTGCTTATAAGATTTATTAGAAAAATTACAATTTCCTCAAATGTTATTGGTTCGTTAACCACTCAATTATCCAATAACAAGTTCTGTTATCGGACACATGAATGAACCAATCACAAGCCGGATTCTTGGTTTACTGTCCAATAACAAGTCAGATAATAATTACTGTGAACAACAAAAACTTACCACTCAGAAACTGTGGCCAAGGTAAAATGGAGAACGTTGGCTCATAACAGTAATAACTCTTAAACTTAAACTTAAGTTTTCTTTTTTCGGAAATTGTAATTTTTATAACAAATTGGTAATATGACTTCGTGTCGTCCAATTCTGTCTGTAATCATACTTAGACTAGCGCACTGACACGACCAAAAACGTACTAGTCGGCACTGCCTAAAGCTTTCAGCGAAGTATCAAAACTTGAATTTCACAGCAACATAATTAAGAAACAGATCAAAACACATGCCCCCAGATAAGGATTCATTTTTCATCAGATACAGCAGTCAGCGCGTGGTACTATCCCCACCCCCACCCCTCCATTTTTGCATGAAGGGCCCTAGTGAACTAGTGAAGTAGTAACAAAAGACAATTTTAAGAGACAGTGAAATTACTTGTAGATCTTACCTTTAGGAGATATTTAAGAACAAGACAATTTAATATTGATTTTATCTCCAGCGGAGATAAAGGGCAGCAGCCCCTCCCCCTCCCCCCTAATGTGTCTTAGTCTCCCTAGTTTAAAGTACCATGCTTTCATTGCGATAACGTACACAATATGATTAACGAAACCTTAAAAGGTAAATTAGACGAACTTCCCAAGCCTAGTACACATTACTAGCTGATACAGTCAACATGCATACATTCTGTGTACAGTAATGCACAGTCAGCGTCCACTGGTCAGCGTCTGACGATAAAAAGTCATGCAGAATACGCATGCACAGATGTTTTATTTCTCGACTTGTCCCTCGGCATCTTGGTATTCCCCTGAGTCATCTGAACCAGCGCAGTCCGCACCCCTACCCCCTGAGGCCACCCCAGCCTCTTGTTCCTCCGCCTCCTTGGCGTTTGGCACCCACAGTCCCGAGTCAATGCACCTCTTGAAGTGATACTGAGCATCTTCTGGAGGTAGCGAGGTGAGAACCTCTTGTAACATGGATATGTCCTTTGTTTCAAAACACTCCTTCAGTTTCTACAACAGAGACAAGGGATTTCCATTATTTATAGGTTAATATTTTGGTTTCTTTATACCAGCAATCTCACATGCTAGAATTCTAGGCAAGTCAGTTCTCAAATAAAATACAGCATTTATCGGAACGGGTTCAGGTCAGACTGGCCCTGCAGAATGATTACAGTCTCTTACTGAGGACGACCACCAAATTCAAGGACTTTCCAGGACTTTCGAGGGTCGTGCCAACCCTGCATAATTTTCTTGGTATTCTACAGCTTCGCTATCGTAATGATTATTGCTATTATTTATTACTCACCGACGGGAGAGTTTCCATCACCTCCAGGGGATCAAGTCCTCCAGGGCCAAGTCGTTCCTTTCGTTCTTCCTATAACGAAAATCGACGCCATAAATATTCTTCTTTATTGCAAAATTGCCAATGGATAACAAAGGGTATTAAAGCCATTCCAGTCTTTTGAAATTTAATAATACAAATTGTTATTTCTTGTGACAAATCGGAGCTAAATCTTAATTTACCTTATAGCACTTCCACAAAAAATACTGGCTTTTGATTGGTTATTTACCGTGTAAGTAATTCTTAATAGCAGATATGCTACTAAAACACCAATTGACACTGTCATCCGGGAACTCTGCTCGAAAAAAAAATCTCTCATGATCACCAAACGAATTGTATTCTTTGTAGGTGTACTGTTAACAAGAAACACCACCGTTTTCCTCGAAGAATTAATCAAAAATATCACTTGTATTTGATGAAAGTGGCAAACACCACTTATGCTGTGCACTCGTGGTACATGTATTACTGACACTTTCATCAAATACTCGAACGTGGTGTTTCCTATACAAACACTCTAATGAAGAGCAAAGAGTACATTTTCATAAAAATAAACTGTTTAGGGCACGGTGAGCTCTTAGCCAAACAGAACCAAGAAATGTGTTGGTGTTGGTTATTGTGAGATAATTTATAAAGGGAGGCAGGGGCGTAGCCAGGATTTTTGATAGGGGGTTTCCAATTGTTAAGATTCAATTTGAACACAAATGTTTCCATTTGAGGTCCCCAGGAACGGCATCTCCTTGATTCTGAGCACAAAGTGTGTAGCCAGTATTTCTAAGAAGGGAAGCTCAAAATCCCGCGTAACAGGTAGTAACAATATATTTTCTCTTGAAATAGCTATTGCGATATCCCGAAGGGGGGGGAGGGGGGTTCCGGAACCCCTGGAACCCTCCCCTGGCTACGCCACTAGGAGGACATTTTCCCGTAACGTATGACACGATTGCTCGTCCTATTAAATAATACTTCATTTAAATGAGTACAAGGTAAAATGTTTTGTTTGAAAAAGTTAAAAACACAAACGTTTTCGTACATCGTGTACATGTTTTTTAAACTTTTACTATACAAATGCCTGTATAACAGTGGTCCTCTGTATATTCGCAACTGTTTTAACTTTAGAGTGGCTTGTTATGATTTAAGAGGCATAGGAACCACACTTAGTCAGCCTAAGTTTAATCTCAGATGGATGAAGAACTCTTTTACATACACTGTTAGTAAATTATGGAACAAGCTACCAGTAGAAGTTAAACAGGCTGCCAACGCTACTGATTTTAAAAATAAGCTTAACAAGGTTACTTTTCAGAATTATTAGAATTTATTGCGGCTTTGTTCATTAATATGACAGCAATTTTATAATAGTTATACTTAATTTTAGACCCTAAGTTAGATATAGAAATAATAAGTAGGATAATATACTTCAGCTTTTTTATGTACAGTAATTAGAATATTTAAATCATATTGTATTTTAGCCTTTATATAACAATTGTAACTAGTAGATTTTACACGTACGAGCTTGATTATAAGCTCTTAGGCGTTACGTGTTTAAATAAACCATCTTATCTTTATCTTATCTTATGATGATGATAAATTAATAATAGAGAAGAAACGAATTTAAAAAACATTAATTTCAATCAATTTTGTCTCTTTGCACATTTCTGTCTGTCTACTGATTTTGTTTCTTATGTCTTCATTGGTGTGTTGTATATAATCTGTATAAATACTACTTTAAGACGTTTATAAAACAGAACGAAAACAAGACTGTTCACCTTTATAAAGATACTAACGTGCACTCCTGTTCTCAGGACGATCGGCAACTCCATCAGGTGCTTACTTCAGCTTCATCCCCATCATCGGCCTCCTTCTGCTCTCATTAGCTATCAATTGCTATCTCTTACTCCGCCTTAAGCACCAACGTAACAAACAGTCTGCCGACGAAGACGTTCACATGGCCGAAATACACGAAGACCAGGAAGAATTCGCAGATGAGTCCAACATGATGAACAATGAAATTGCTTGGGACAATTTGATCCCATCTGACGAGGGATCAACCGCTGGTTTATACAGCTGTCACAGTGCGGGCTTAGTTGAGGATACAGCGGTGCTTCTAAATCATGACGAACTGAAAATAAGAAATCATTCTAAAGACATAAGATCTTGACAGATGATTTACATCGGGTAATCAATCAAATCCTCATTTTACTGACACCAACGTTATGCAAGTGTGGCGAGTAGTTTATCCTATATATCAAGGAAGGAGAGATAAAAATTCCAGGTATATTTGGAACAACTTTGGTACAGGCATAAAGACATCAGGCCTTCAAGTAAGTCGACACGGCATACAACCTATTCTTTGTACGATTTACCATCGAATGATGCCAAACTGACGTTACGTTATAACCTCAGTCTTACACAGGCAATACGAACTTCTCAACTTTCATGGTGAACACATCTAGATAAAGTTGTTCAGAAATCGAAGAACTGTGGGTTTGCTGAAAGCGTCATCAGCCTATTCTCCCGGATAGGGACTGGGACACAACAAGGAAGGCAAAATGAGTACCAGCATACATGGACCGCATGAAAGCGGCTGCCAATGCGCCTATATGTGCTTTCGGTTCGCTGGGGGCAAACTGATAATTGTAATGCGCCTTTGAGCATATCCATATGGAAAAGGCGCAATATAAATGTAACACTTTACACTTTTTTCCCTAACAAAAGAAAGTATCTCTATTGTTGTTGTACACCATCATGGCGGCTATGATGTCAAAGGCATACCAAGTTGCATTTTTAACAACCATTCTAAGTTTAGCAAATCAAATTGTAGTCAATTATTGTAAATGTAGCAGTCCTGTTATCATCTTCATCTGGACAACTGTTTGAGTATGAGCAAAGTAGCAAGGGTAATATATAAACACTTTAACCCTATCTAGGAAGAATCGCCCTAAATCCCTCTAACTCCAAACACATTTTTTTGGCTTTCCTAAACGATACAATCATGCTGTCAACTTTAAACTTTCAGACTTTTCTCAAAATTTATTAGCGGAATTTATTTTGATTTCCTAATCATAACTATAAATGCTGTTCCGTTGCCATGGCAACCATGTTTATAATTGACACTTTTTCTAAAATCTTAAATTATCTCGGGGTTTTTTCACAGAAATTATAGATCTAGCTTAGTAAAGACCAAATCTGTGTTTTTAAATTAATTTCAAAACAAATAAGTCAAAATTCTGACGTCATTAAAAATCCAAGATGGCAGCCTTAAAAAACAAGATGCCTTCTTTGTGACGTCATAATGACGTCATTCTTGAAATAGCTAATTGTCAAAATGTACATCTTATCATGGGGATAGACTAGTTATTTAAAGTACCGTCTTGCATTTTAGTCACTAATATGTTTTGAGTGACTCACCTTGACATATTAAGTCAACTATCCACGGTATGTGAAGTAACATCGAGGCGTTGTCCGTATCAACAAACACTCTATTTTTGCATTTTGTCAACCTGTCAAGGTTACGATTACTCACATTATGGCCCAGACCAACCACAACTATGGATATGTTGAGGTCCAATAATTTCTCTTTGTACTCTTGTAACTTTTCCGACCCTTTCACATTTCTAGCGTAAGTAAAAATCACAAATGTTTTATGCCTTCGCTGCTGGTTTTGTCTTGCAAAAGTGCTGTTAGTAAAAGCATCGTGTGCAGTTTGAAGAAGCTGCGAGAATTGAACATCATATGATCTGTATACATCTGTATCATTCGGAACTATTAACATTCCAAACCCGCCGCGAAGAGCATCACGAAGTTGGAAGAAGAGCCTGACTTCACGACCTTTGTATAAAATTAATCCCACACGAGCCCGCGTGTGTAAATCACCGGTGTGGTTAAGGATAGATGTGATGTGATTAACAAGGGACAGCTGTTTTCTGTACTGCGTATCACCTGCTACTCCTTCCACGGCAAATATCACGTCCACTTCTTCCTGGCATCCTTTTAAGATCATTCAAATACTTGTTAGTTATACGCCATTGCGTGTTTAGATCTGTTTAAAGGGAGAGTATCACTGCATAGCGCATGCGTACGCAATGTCTGTAAATATGATCTTTAGGTTATTTTAAATGTAACTGTTACAAAGTATACAAGTGACAAAGAGAAATGTTTTAATATCTTGGAAACGTTCAGCAATGCCGATTGTCTGATTTCATTTGGCAGGTCTTTCCGCAAGGTTGGGACAGAGACTGAGAATGCTCTGGCACTATAGGTTTTAAGGCTAATTATTATACATTTTCATACTAACTTTCTCGATTCTGATTGGCTACAAACGCACTGTTAATTCCAGGTGGCGTGAAATCGTTACGTCATATCTACAGAC
>JANVCJ010071570.1:0-12472 GCA_026413505.1 Epizoanthus ramosus
GATAGATAGATAGATAGATAGATAGATAGATAGATAGATAGATAGATAGATAGATAGATAGATAGATAGATAGACAGGTAGGTAGGTAGGTAGGTAGGTAGGTAGGTAGGTAGGTAGGTAGGTAGGTAAGTAGGTAGATAGATAGATAGTTTATTTAATATATAACATTACAGTTGGTTAAAACTGAATTGCGTTCATTTACATGTTTAGATAATTAACAATAAAAATGCATTACGCGACATTCAAATATTTACAGGCTACTAGACAATGCTGGTATAAAGTGTTCTTGAAGCGATTTGTGCGAGTCACCAAACGATCAAAGAGGCGTGGCCTCCTGAGATTATAGCTGGCAACGTGCCTCGGAGGCTGCAAGTGATTCAGTTTGTGATCGGTGCTAGACATGACAGATTTAAACAACTTCGAGCATAGCTCGGTAATTGCACAACAGAAATAAAGTATAGTATATATATATGTATGGTACGCCTGTCCCTTAGTGTGCTGATGTTAAACAGTCTTTAAAAGTTCTCGGAGTATGACGCACCTGGAGATATGATGGAAAAACTCTCTTCTGCACACATTCTATATAGTCACTCAGATATTCAGAGTACTCAGGAAGTGCGTGGTGGAAAACTGGCGCACAGTACTCCAGAACAGGTCTGATGCAGGTACAATAAAAATTGATGATGTCATTTGCCGGAACTTTCGCCCACTTTAGCAAAATAATATAATACAAACGCTTATTGGACTTTGTAATTACGGCAGTAACATTGAATAATTCAAAGGTATCAACAAGCCTGATTCCCCATAGGCTCGGTTCCAACCGTTAGGGTGTCGTACGCGCGCACGATACCCTCACGGCTGGAACCGAGCCTAGATTCCCCATTGACGAGTAACATTTTTATTAGAAAAAACAACACTATAATAGTCAATATTGACAATATATCTGATCGATTAATAAATAACAACTTTGCATAATTATATTCACAACAGACATCTCTTTTAAAAGGTCTTGTCCACACTAATGCGTTTACGGTGTTATCGAAAACGCATCGCCGATCGATTCGCGTCCACACTACCGTTTTGATGCATTTTCGACTGTCCACACTAAATCGTTCGAACACGATAGAAACACGTGTTGTGAAGTGAATTGAACACGATGCGCATGCTCAAAGCACACGCACCTGCAATATTTTCGTCATCGTTTTCATTTTGATGCGTTTTCGACCGTCCACACTAATACGATACGATACGTATGCGTTTTCGTTTGTATCCATTTTCCAGAGCGTTTTCAAATCGATGCGTTCTCGATGAAAACGCTCAGCGTATTAGTGTGGACGGAAGGCCTAAACGCATCGAAATGTGTGCGTTTACATACGCAAACACATTAGTGTGGACAGGGCCTAAGCAAAGGGCACAGGCTGAGAGACTGACCATGGAAACCTGGCAAATAATCTCCCATCGAGTATTTATATAAATCTAAATATCAAATATATTTCGCCACGGACGTGACCTCTTCAGTGACAAACATGAGGAAAGGGAGATCTATTCATCTGGATTATATCGCCTGTAATGGTTATGGTCGCATCTTCTAATTAGTAGAAGCAATGATATTCCGGTGTATCTGAGTTTCTATGTCCAATATCTATGTATGCGTATTTCTGATCGATTAATAATTAATAACTTTGCATAATTATATTCACAACAGACATTTCTTTAAGGTCTTGTCCACACTAATGCGTTTTCAAAAGAATACGTTTACGGTGGTTGGTTGGTTGGTTGGTTGACCAAAACGACGAACTCCCAGCAGAAAGATCCAATATAGATACAGAAGTCTCCTCTTTAAAATTTAAAAATGGAATAAAAATACATTGGAGGAAGACAAAACTTCTCGCTGATCCAGTATTTAAAAAAACGTGTTGGCCGTTCGGCCTTCTTCAGTTTAAAAATATTAAAAGTACATGTAACAGTGTTAAAAATACAATATATACAATATAAGGTCTGTGTATCGTTTTCTCCGTTGTACAGTGCTCAATACATAAAAGTAGAGCGTAATAAATATGGCGTAAGGAAAAATAAATAGACTATACTCTCATCCCGACAAGCCTGTTTCGTGATAAACTCACTCTTCAGGGATAACTGTCGCTTCTAAGACTTGCAGAGCTTGCATGCATTTAGAGAAATAAACCGTTAAAAATTTGAAATGTACTTGGTGCGTACAAAGTGGTCATAATAATGGTTTTCTTTAATACTATGGAATGTGGTACGTGGACAGTCTATTGGCAGTTTAACCGCTGGTAGCATTGGATCATGCAATGCGTTCCCTACACAATTCAAACATATTGCAGTTTTTTTAGAAGTACACAAGCCATTCAAAAAAGTAAACAATTTTAAAAGATCTATCTAATATGAGTATAAGATGTTTTGAATGTGTTCCATTAAGCTTTTCAACCAGTAATAAAGCGGACAATCTAATTGAAAACATCTTGGAGTTAGTTAATAAAAAGTGAAAATATGTAATGAGATAATAAAATAATCCCTTTTTCTCGCACAACGATGTTGTTTCTAATGAATAGTTTCTTCTAGAAGACAAATACATACCTTAACAGCACTTCAGGGTTTTGACAATAGGGTGCCACATAAGAGAATATCCCGTGTTGTGTGAAACAGAAGTGAACCGACGGTGTATCGCTTTGCCAAAGTGCATAGCATAATATCTCCGAACGTGCAGTTTTCATTGGCTCATTAATGTTATAATAAATTGATAGCGCCAGATTGTCGCACAGTAGGCAATATAGAGAATTAATAAGTAATTTGAAGCCCAATGCACTTCTGATGCTGAACATTGGTGAAGGTAACCCAGTGGAGTTGATACCGTGCTCTGGAAACTGCTCTTCCTTCAGTGGTTGAGCGCTGTGCAATATCCCGCGCACCATTCATAAACGCCATTGTCAAATTTTATATTGTAAATGAAGGAAAAAACCATTGATGTGATTGTCAAATCCATTGAAATCTTACAAGTATTTTCAAATCGTACTTGTGATGGTGGATGAAGTAATGTTTTGTGTGTGATCATGATAATGGAACATGGCCGATTCTCAGAACAGAATTTACATAAGATTTTGAGGAAGCTGTAATTTCCTTCCCGGGGCGTGTCTGCTTAAGCGCGCAGCCATGTTGTATCAACAAATACACAGCACTATAGCATAACTTCAAAAGTAGCATATACAGTGTTAATTATTAGTACCACATTACATTGCGAATTGTTCCTTTGCTGCAGAAATCGCAAAAATCGAAACACTGAGATCTGCGGAAGAGCTGTGAACCAGAGATATAATCTTTGAATAAAATGCTACGGACAACAAATACGTATATTTTGCATTATTAATGAAACAATACTCTTTGTATTTCAATTCGCCTCTAGATCTTACGTTTTATAACTTGTCTACTCTGGATTAGCATCGGTTTCTACTTATGAGAGTTAAGAATGTGTTTGTACACACCCAAAATAACCATTTAATATATTTCTACAAATTATTTATTCAGAATCTAGTTGGCAAAACAAGAGCTAATAATAGCGTAGGAGTGCACTGAAGACCCCGCAATATATATAATATTGGTGGACAGCATGCCAGTATAGAGTACAAGGAAATTGCGCTAAGAAAAGCGCCTAAGCATAAACCAGAACTTTAACCTTAACACAGGCCAGCCTTTTGTCCAAACATATACGGGCAAGGAATGGGAGGGGGGTTCGATGACCCCCCCCCCTAACAAGATTTTCAATAGGTCTCATTCGTTTATTTTGTAATTTGGCATGATTGTTAAGTGGTCTCAGATATTTCAATTAAGGCTGGTCACATGATGATCTGACGGTTGCCATGGTCACCAGCGAAATTCGATGATTTTAATGACCACTTGATACAGCAGAAATATTTCTTTCTTATATTTCTGCCACAAAATGCCGAATGTAGTGTAAAAACATGGTCAAAATGTCAAATAAAACATTTTTTGTCCAGTATTATTTTTCAAATTTTAGAGTTGGCAAATTCATTTTCACTTCAAAACACGTCTTTATTAATAGGTAGCAGCTACTAGAAACCATTTCAGAAAATTTTAAAAACCCTCAACAAAATCGCAAAAACTGATCGATATTCCGTGTTGTGTGAAAGGATTAAACTCAAACTGCAGTTACAAAAGCTAAAGCCACATCATTTAAATATCAAGTATGGGCGGTACACGAGGAACCAAAAGATACAAAAAGGATATTGGTGAGGGAACTCACTCTGGCACGGTGTTTTAATAAATCGATAGAAATGATTATTGCTGAATTCTTGTTGAAGGAAATTCACCAACATGAATGAATCAAGTTTACATTTATTAAAAAACATTCTATTTTAAAAAATATGAAAGTTGGATTGGCTAATGACTTATAATTATGTATCTCAACAAAATATTGTTGTTGTTGTTGTTGTTCTTCTTCTTCTTCTTCTTCTTCTTCTTCTTCTTTTTATTATTCTTCTTCTTCTTCTCCGTCAACCAGCTTTTAAAAACATATATCCTATAGTGTATTGACTTACCTTTCAATATGATTTGAATTGGAAGTCATATGTTAATTACTATCGAAAAGAACTTCTCCAAAATGTTCCATGTAATTCCTATACGTTGTCTGGCTAACCAGGTTTTCATTGTTACTATGAACACTGTTAATTCTAACAAGATTTGTGTACTTCCCTAGTTGGCTTGCAACTGTTTTGATCTGCTGAGTTTGGTCCTTTCACTAGCCGCCTGCTTGGAAGGCTAGGAATCTATTTCTGTTAGCATACAATTAGCCCGGAGCAGGATGGGTAATCAGGATATTTTAACTTCACTCTTGACTTTACTTAATCAAGTTATGTATAGCTTATATATACGATACTTAAAGGACACTGAAAACAATAACAAGAAAATAAGATATCCAATTACGAATGCAAACTATCAATTTTAAACTTTGCGATTGCATACGATCAATTACAAACCTCGAAATTACACACGGAAGATGTTTGTGAAGTCAAGTCCTGCCACTTAAAGCAGAGTTCTCCACATTTCCTGATGTGACTGTATGTTTCTTTTCATATTTACTTACACTTTACTTTTACTTTACTGATTTTTGTTTGGAACTGATCTTTTTTAAGTGATTTTTCATTGAACAATTGGAGAACAGTCTAATACTCGCCTGTGTTGGAATTTGACTGACTCAGGCAACGCTCGACAACTGATGTTGGTCTTGTGCAAAACAAATTATGCGGTTCTCATATCAAGTTAGTACTATCTCGGGAAAAGGTTTACTGATTAATTTGAAGCTGTGTGATATTAGTTTGATGTCGATTGCCTATTTTAATTGGCCATGTGTCCCCAATTAGCAGAAATGCAAAATATTAAACAGACACGGTAATAGTTTTATTATTATATAAGTATTATTATGTTTGATATTTTTAATACCCTTCGATGGGTAATCTATACACACCATTATCAGTTTTGGTAAATGTTGAAAACATTTGTAATGATAAATGTTCGCTCTGTAAAGCTTTGCTTGACGCACAGTTTTGAAAATTGTGAAAACATAAAAAGAATCTTTTAGATTTGGAACGTCTATTGCATTTCCTCTTTCAAGCACATTCGTTAATGGTATTATTGAAACTTATATTGTAAATATCCACCCTAGGTTCAAATTTTACGAATTGTTGTTAATATATTGAAAATACTGTCACTAAATTTTGCCAGAGCATACTTCAAAAAGTATGTTATTATTATTACAACAGAACGTCAGCATAAGAGAAGTAAAATTTGCCATTGCAAGGACAGATAAGTACTCCTAACGTTACGGTCCAACGTATGTCGTCAATTCTTGTCGTATTGGAAAAACAACTGTGTCTAGAAATGTCTTCAAAGTTGGCTTTTTCTAAAAAGATGTGTAACACAAGATAATATTTGTCAGTACCGATGGAAGCACTCGCTGACTTTAAATATCAGTCAGATGCTTTACACAAAACTCGACTTCCAGTCACGTTTGTCTTTGATCAAAGTTGTCGGCTTTTATGTTAGAGATGAAACGACACACTTGGACCCAAGAAACCGTTTGTACTTATCCTCCTTTGACCCTGTCACTTCATATTTAAATATCTCAAAGCTAAATGCAAATTCAACATGCAGTGCGGGCACAATTGGATTTTGTAGGCGTCGTTGACTTGTAATTGTCTTAAACTAGATTATATAATAAGGAGAAACTGTTAAATTGATACAATGCAAATTAATATTTTCTTTATGAAATATCAAATAATAAATATTATAATGCATCTTAAGTCCTTCCATGCTCTACTGGGATTCTCACAAAAATATTAATTTCTTAGTTTCATTCTGTTCTTCACAAAACACTGTTCTCCGTTGCTCCTCACTACAGACATGTTTTTGCTTCTTTGCACTGTTCAAGGTGATTTAGGGTGTTTTCCAGGTAACCGCGAGTAGTAGCTAATCTTGGGTGCGTGTCATCATAAACTCTCTCGTGTATCGTCAATGCTCGTTGTAGCAACGATTTGGCTTCTTCGTATTGTCCAAGGTGACGTAAGGTGTTTCCCAGGTTACCAAGAGTAGTAGCTAACCGTGGGTGAGTATTATTGAACACCTTCTCCTCTATAGCCAAGGCCCTCTCCAAATACATTTTCGCTTCTTTACACTGTTTATTGTCACTTAGTATCCTTCCTAAGAAACCAATAGTAACTGCTAATCTTGGGTGATTGCTGCTATAAACCATCTCCTCTATCGCCAGTGCTCTCATTAGATGTGCCTTGGCTTCTTCGTATTCTCCAAGTTGACCTAAGAGACTTCCCAAGTTACCAAGAATTGTTGCTAACAGTGGGTGACTTTCACTATGAGCACTCTCTTGTATCATCTGTGCTCTCTCCAAGCAAGCTTTGGCTTCTTCGTATTCTCCAAGGTAAGTTAGGATGTTTCCCTGGTAATTAAGAGTAATAGCTAATTCTGGATGTTTAGCGTCATAAACACTCTCCTGTATTGCCAGTGCTCTCACTAAACACGTTTTGGCTTGTTGGTAATGTCCAAGATCACATAGGATGTTTCCCAAGTTACCAAGAGTTGTAGCTAATCTTGGGTTTTTGTCATCACAAACTATCTCATCAATCGCTAGTGCTCTCTCCAGACACGTTTTGGCTTCTTCGTACTTTCCAAGGTGACGTAGAATGTTGCCCAAGTTACTGAAAGCAACAGCTAACGATGGGTGATTGTCATCATAAACGCTTTCTAGTATCGCAAGTGCTCTTTCAAAACACGTCTGGGCTTCTTTATACTCTCCAAGGTGACTTAGGATATTTCCTAGGTTACCAAGAGTAGTAGCTAAGCCTGGATGTCTCTCATCACAAATACTCTCCTTTATCGCAAGTGCTCTCACCAAACACGTTTTGGCTTGTTCGTACTGTCCAAGGTAACTAAGGATGTTTCCCAAGTTACCAAGAGTAGCAGCTAAGCCTGGGTGTTTATCATTATAAACACTCTCCTGTATAGCCAATGCTCTCTCTAAGTATGTCTTGGCTTCTTCGTACTGTCCAAGGTAACTTAGCGTATTTCCCAGGTTACTAAGAGTAGTAGCTAAGCCAGGATGCTTATCGTTATAAACACTCTCCTGTATTGCTAGTGCTCTCTCCAAACACCTTCTTGCTTCTCTAAACTGTCCGAGGTTGTTTAATATGATACCAAGATTACCAAGACTGACAGCTAAGGCGGGGTGCTTGCTTTCATAAACGCTCTCCTGTATTGCAAGTGTTCGTTTCAAACACGTTTGTGCTTCTTCGTACTGCCCAAGGTGATTTAGAATGTTTCCCAGCTTTCCAAGAGTAGTAGCTAACCGTGGGTGTTTGGCTTCATACACGCTCTCCTCTATCACGAGCGCTCTCTCCAAACTCGTTTTGGCTTCTTTGTACTGTCCAAGCTGACCTAAGACGCTTCCCAGGTTACCAAGGGTACAAGCTAAACCTGGGTGTTTGTCTTCAAAAACGATCTCCTCTATCGTAAGTGCTCTCTCCAAACACGTTTTGGCTTCTTGGTACTGTCCAAGCTGACTGAGAAGGTTTCCCAAATTTTCAAGAGTGGTAGCTATCTTTGGGTGTTTATCACCATAAACGTCTTCTCGTATTGCCAATGCTCTTTCCAAACAACTTTTGGCTTCTTCGTACTGTCCTAGCTGACTTAGGATATTTCCAAGGTTACCAAGAGTTGTAGCTAAGTCTGGATGTTTCTCGTCGTAAATACTCTCCTTTATCGCAAGTGCTCTCTCCAAACACGTCTTGGCTTCATGGTATTGTCCAAGGTAACTTAGGATGTTTCCCAAGTTACCAAGATTACTTGCTATCCCTGGGTGTTTGTCATTATAAACGCTCTCCTGTATCACGAGTGCTCTCTGCAAGTACGCCTTAGCTTCTTCGTACTGTCCGAGGTACGTTAGTGTGTTTCCCAGGTTACCAAGAGTGGTAGCTAATCCTGGGTACTTGTCATCGTAAACACTCTCCTGTATTGCTAGTGCTCTCTCCAAACACGTTTTAGCTTCTCTGAACTGCCCGAGGTTATTTAATGTAATTCCAAGATTGCCAAGAGTAACAGCTAAAACAGGATGATTGCTATCATAAACGCTCTCCTGTATCTCAAGTGCTCTCTTCAAACACGTTGTTGCTTCTTGGTACTGTCCAAGGTGATTTAGGATGTTTCCCAGGTTTCCAAGAGTAGTAGCTAACCGTGGATGTTTGTCTTCATAAACGATCTCCTGTATTGTAAGCGCTCTCTCCAAATATGCTTTGGCTTCTTCGTATTGTCCAAGGTGACTTAAGACGTTTCCCAGATTACCAAGGGTAGGAGCTAAGCCTGGGTGCTGGTCGTTGTAAATTCGCTCCTCTGTCTCGAGTGCTCTCTCCAGACATGTTTTGGCATCTTCGTACTGTGCAAGGTGACTTAGGATGTTTCCCAGATTAGCAAGTGTAGTAGCTAATCCTGGGTGCTGGTCATCATACACGCTCTCCTGTATCGTCAGTGCTCTCTCCAAATACGCTCTGGCTTCTTCGTATTGCCCAAGGTGACTTAAGAGGTTTCCCAAATTACCAAGAGTAGTAGCTAACTCTGGGTGCCTTTCATCATAAACGCTCTCCTGAATTGCCAGTGCCCTCTTCAAACACCGTTTGCCTTCTTCATAGTGTCCGAGGTGCCTTAGGATATTTCCTAGGTTATTAAGAGTAGTAGCTAACCCCGGGTGCTTATCATCATAAATACTCTCCTGTATCGCTAGTGCTTTCTCATAACAAGTTTTGGCTTCTTCGTACTGTCCAAGGTCACTCAGGATGTTTCCCAAGTTACTGAGAGTAGTGGCTAATCCTGGGTGCTTGTCATCATAAATGCTCTCTCGTATCGCAAGTGCTTTCTCTAAGCACGTTTTAGCTTCCTCGTACTGTCCAAGGTCACTAAGGATGCTGCCGAGGTTTCCAAGAGTAGTAGCCAATCGCGGGTGTTTTTCGTCATAGACGCTCTGTTCTATCGCCAATGCTCTCTCTAAATATGCTTTGGCTTCTTCGTACTGTCCAAGGTAACTTAGGATGTTTCCCAGATTACCAAGAGTAGTTGCTAACCGTGGGTGTTTATCATCATAAACGCTCTCTGTTATCGCCAGTGCTCTCTCCAAACACGCTTTAGCTTCTTCGTACTGTCCAAGGTGACTTAGAATGTTTCCCAGACTACCAAGAGTTGTGGCTAATTCTGGGTGCTTGTCATCATAAACTATCTCTTCTATCACTAGTGCTCTCTCCAAACAATCTTTGGCTTTTTCGTACTGTCCAAGGTGTCGCAGAATGTTTCCTAAATTACTACGAGTAGTTGCTAACTTTGGATTCTTCTCGTCATAAGCGCTTTCCTGTATCGCTAGTGCTCTCTCCAAACATGTTTTGGCTTCATCGTGTTGTCCAAGACCACTTAAGGTATTTCCTAGGTAATTAAGTGTACCAGCCAACGCCGAGTCCATTGCACTGTAATTGTTCTCTTCTATCGCCAGCACTGTTTGGAAATATGACTTCGCAGTCCGGTATCTCCCATGCATGGCACAGATTCTGCCAATTGCGGATAAGCAAGTTATGACAGTATCGTATCTGTTTTCAAAGAACTGTGTTATGTTGCTTTGCTGAGGTTTCAAGCAGAATTGAATTTTCTCTTCAAGGGCCACAAAGTGTTCTACAGTTGTTTTTGTGGTGACTATGTCAATGACATTGTTATCATTAACAGAGATAAGGTTCGAAAAAGATAAAATTATCCTTAATATCTCCTCCACTGTTAGCGTTTGTTCACCATTAACATAAATACTCTTTAGATAATTATGTACGACTTGATGTATACGAATATCGTTGGATTCATCTTCGGAGCAAACAATCAAAGAAGATGAACAAATAATCACTTCCATGAGTTCTTGGTCTTCGTCAGGCATACATTCTGCTACATATCGGACAACATTTTTCCGGGATATTGGTTGGGAAGCTATGGCCGACAAAAACTGAAATGCATGCATCATAACAATTTCTTCGTTTGTTTCTTTTTCTACAGCCAACCTGACAGCGTTCGTCATTGATGAGGGATAAACTAGGCTAGTGTTTGTGTACACCTTCTCGGTTGCCTCTCGTTTTCCCTCTTGAAGCTTCTGTAGATATTGTATCCACGAAGTTTGCGAACGTTTTATACGTTGCATGTAAACAGCCGCACATGCTAGTGCTAACGGCTGGAAATCAAGTGCCTTTGCTACGAGTAGTTTGTTTTCTTCCTCACCAGACAGGCCAGAAATTGCTGTTAGTGCAGTAATGGCGTCATCAGGTTGCATACCCGAACTTAGAGAAAAATGGCACGTATGCGAGTCCATAGAAATATGCTGGCTGTCCTGAGTCGTGACCAGTATCTGGCCTTCACCCGAGATCTTATCTCCAGCTTGAGGCAAGTATTTGTAGATTGACTTGAGCTCTGTCACATTGTCCAAAATCACCAGCCATGAAGAATAACGTTGCATTCTAGGCGTTATCAAATTTCTTACATTGGTCAACTTCTCTTCTTTCGAAAACTCTTTTGACGTAATGATCCTTGTAATCGAATCATCATCGCATTTGAGTCTGGCAGCAAAGTCCACGTACGACTGGAGAAAGGCATCATTGTTTGATGCGTTAAGTGTGAACACAAACTTCACTTCAGAAACATCATTAAAGAAGATCTCTCCAATTTGTCTTGCAACTTGACTTTTACCGCTCCCGGGATTTCCAGATAGGTAGACAGCTGTGATCTCATTATCGTGTGTACTCTTCACCTGCTGCATTTCCTCCATTATTTTCTTCACTTCACTTGGACGATCAGTGGTCTTGTGAGATGGTTTAGGGGGTAAGACGCAAAACGGAACTGGTTTTTCATTGCACTTCTTTTCTTTGCTCAGCTGTTGCTCAAGGTGGTGGACCTCGTCTGTTCGAAAGCTTTTCTGGTTTTGAATCTCATCAATGACAGTAGTATCCAGCTTTAGAGCTTCAAATGCTGTTACAACCTTCTGAATACTGGTTTGAAAATCATCTTCTCCAAGTTTGCCATCAGAAATGTGTGCAAAATCTTCATTTCGGAACTTTCTTAAGTCATCAACGCCTCTCTTAACTGCAGGATTGAGATCTACACCGACACTATCCGAATAAAGGATGGCATAGAATAGATTTGTGCAGTCCCATTCAGCTGTGTTTCCGGTCTTTATAGTAGAAAGAGCTCGAGCATTCCGCATCTGATTTCTTAGAGACTCTAAATTGAAGAAATCGTTTCCGTTCTTAGCTGTATCTTGCCATGGACCGTAAGAGTCCTGGTAATGAGCATTCCATTCTTGCTTAAAAACTGTTCGTAGGCCTTTGGGAATGAGACAGGTTGTAACGTAACAGACTCGGAAATAGTTTAGTTCTTCATCTGTATAGGTTCTTGTGGCCATCTAAAACACGAGTGCAAATGCGTTACTCTCATAAACAATAAACTCTTTACTGTTCTTGGTATATAAGTATGCAGAAAGGCACGCAACGCAGAGCTGGCAAAATCATTTCATTCTCAGCGAGTATGAGTAGAATAATAGTTTTATTAAATACTAATAGGCTGTTGCTTCATCTTTCTTTCTCTATTGTGAAACTCAGTGGCACTTAGGGGTGGACCATTTGAATTTTGAGGAGGGGTGGATGATTTGAGAAAAACATTTCTTGCAAAGCCTTTACAGTAAAAAAAAATCATGCAACACGAATGGCCATAAAAAATGCATGCACAGATTAAGAGGCAAAAAAAATTCCTACCGATCACAGGAAACAATAGGGTGCCTTTTACCGATGATCAACAAAATTGGAAGCATTTCCAGCGATTTCAGAGGGTCTAAATTTCAAAATTTTTCGGGGGAGCATGCCCC
>JANVCJ010071581.1:0-12470 GCA_026413505.1 Epizoanthus ramosus
CCATCCATCCATCCATCCATCCATCCATCCATCCATCCATCCATCCATCTATCTATCTATCTATCTATCTATCTATCAGAGAATAGTCAGCAAAAGAAGTGGCAATTGTTAGAGAATCTTTCTAAAAGTGCTATAAACAACTGTAACGTGCTCGGCGTCGTACAGCAGAGCCTTACCAGTCTGATTACCTTATACCGGGAGAGGCTATAACGAGGGGGAGGGGGTTGTAATTTACAGTAATTCAAACATATCAATCTATTACTGATATATGGTTAATGGTTACTGAAGCAGAAGTATTACCATTTTGTAATAATATGGTATGTTTGTCTCTGTTACCATAAGCTAAGACAGCATTGTAAAAGACGAACTATTCATACATTTCCAGATGCATGAAGAGAAAGGAGTCAAGTTCATAACTGGAGTGAATGTGAAAGAGTTCCAAGGAGCAGATGGAAAGGTATTTCCGCAACAGACGTTTTGGAGACAATTGCGATCTGCATTTAATACCCCTTGTATCCAAAAATACTCAGTCCGATGACAAACAGGTGAAATCGGCAAACCACATGGTTGATTCCTTCATGAGAATAATAATGAATTATTCAGGAATGCTAAGTGCATACACGAATACTAAGAATTAGTATCAAGAGATGGCTAGCAGCATGCGTTCCAGAAAGAAGATAACCATAAATCTTGCTCGGAGAGGAAAGTGAGCAAGTGCAGAGAAACCGTGTTTGAGAATTCTGGATTTGTCAAGATTTGGTCTAGTTCGCCCTCTGCAACGTAGATGCCTAGGTAGCTCAGTGGTTAGAGCACCTGCCATGTAATCGGGGTGTTGTCGGTTCAATTCCCACTCGAGTCAGTTTGGTATTTTTCTTCACGTGCTTCGCTTCTCAACATCTGCACTTGTCTTTGTCTGCATTTAGCATTACTTCTCTGATTATGCTCGCATGAATCAAAGCATGCTAATATATCATTATAATCAAACAGTAAAGTTGTATAGGGTAAGAATATTTACAATGTATGGACATGGAGGAATACCAGAGGTCTGGCCGTACAGCCTCTCTTTGTCACAATAAAAGGCTGCAAGACAGTAGTAGAGATCGCTTGATGTTTTCTTTTAATGACTGTTTCAGTGTCTATCTTCACCACCCCACCCGAACTCAACCATTCCCAGGGGTTCCAATTGAGTTAATTCTGACTATTAAATTGAATGATATATTTAGAACATGCCTGATGCCACTCCTTTTCCCATAAGCATTGATTTTAAGTAAACTTAATTATTATTAACATTAATTAATTTGGTATTATTAACATTAATTATTATTGACATAATCCATGTACAATCTTGTCATTAATTACTGATTTTTTGCAGCTAAATAGAGTTGTCCTTGAAGATGGCACAGCATTGGGTGCAGATATATGTATTCTGGGAGTCGGTTAGTCATATTTGATCTCCACCCTAAATTATCTGTCACCGTCTCCACTGCTCTGACAAGCCTCTGCAGACCTATGTAACAACATGTGAGATTTATATTGTACATGTTTTCAGCATTACAGCAACGTGTGATTAATTTTTTTATTGAATGCATTTGAAATTGTGAAATTGCACTGGTCCAATAAAAGCAATCAGACATGTAGTTACACATACATGAAACTAAAATGAAGTTTGAAAAGCCTCACATAGTTGCATAAGATAGTAGTGGGTTTGTATGAAGTTATAGATCCTTGTGGATCCTTCTGTGCATTAGGCCTAGAAAGGAGATGGCCACACTGAGAAAGAGAATAAATCTTACCACATTCTGTTAACTCTATTGAACAATCTACAGATAACATTCTTAGGTAGCACTCGGCAACTTATCACATTTAGTTAACTCTATTGAAGGATCTGCAGGCGATATTCACAGCACTGCAGCTTTCTACATTTAGTTGACTCTATTGAAGGATCTACAGGCGATATTCACAGCACTGCAGCTTTCTACATTTAGTTAACTCTATTGAAGGATCTACAGGCGATATTTACAGCACTGCAGCTTTCTACATTTAGTTGACTCTATTGAAGGATCTACAGGCGATATTCACGGCACTGCAGCTTTCTAAATTTAGTTGACTCTATTGAAGGATCTACAGGCGATATTTACAGCACTGCAGCTTTCTACATTTAGTTAACTCTTGAAGGATCTACAGGCGATATTCACAGCACTGCAGCTTTCTACATTTAGTTAACTCTATTGAAGGATCTACAGACGATATTCACAGCACTGCAGCTTTCTACATTTAGTTGACTCTATTGAAGGATCTGCAGGCGATATTCACAGCACTGCAGCTTTCTACATTTAGTTACCTCTATTGAAGGATCTGCAGGCGATATTCACAGCACTGCAGCTTTCTACATTTAGTTACCTCTGTTGATTTTAATAGTGCTGAACTGGGAAACCTCACTAGTTACATTGCCCCGCCTCACCCACATATATCCCTTTGTCTGTAGTAGTATAGTATGCCTTAAACCTGCCTGAATTTTTTGAGGATTGTAATTAAGATTTGGAGGAATAATCACCTGCATATAAAATTATCATATCTCATCACCGTAGTTCATCGTCCGTTTTGGCCCCGAACACAATATCAGGCTAGGAGACGTTTTAGAAAATATAGTTTTATCACACACGATCTTTTGACTCGCTTACACATACATAATTCTTAACGTTAGTAGCAATAAATAACAGTACCTTCAGCATGCATTACTTATGTGTGCAAGAGTGGTGTGTGCAGTTATTGAAAGGATAGTATTCTTTTTGTATTATATAAAAGCTGGATTCTCAGGTCTTAACTAGGTCCTTATTCGAAAGCAAGGGCATTTTGCATATTATAAGTTCAGAAAAGTTATATATTTCTTGTCAAACTCAGGAATTTATATATTTTGTTTGCCAATTATTTTTTTAATGAGTCAAATTTTTGAAAACGCTGTGGTGGAGGTCCAAGTGTTTTGTGCCACATTTAGGCAATGCCACTGAAATTGTATTCACGAAGCCACATCATGCATTTTGTGATCAGGGAAAAGGAAGGAGATATTTGTTATCCTAAGGGGAAATATCCATATGTTTTACTCACGACCGCTGACTATTGCAGTATAAAAATTCGTATTTGATCTCATGTTAGGAGTTTCGCCATCCACTGCGTTCCTCAAAGAGACTGGTGTTCCTTTGACCCCCAATGGAACTGTTCTTGTCGATAAGGTAAACACCGATTTCCTTCTATTACTGTAATAATTAAGTTGTACATTTTGGTAGGCAGTGCTTTCTGTTTACTTGTCCCTGAGGCGCTCTTTGGGACTGGTAAATGTTTTGACTATGTTAACGCCTAACTATTACTGTGTATTGGAGTATCCAGCCACTAGGCCGAGACTCGTAGTCGTACGATTTACTTCCCTATCTAGAATGTTTGATAGTCCTTGGCATATGGAGTATAGCTAAGTTGAAGGCCTGTCAAGCTTCACACGAGGTGAACTAATTGCCAACGAGGCAGTCTCGCCCAGAGGTGAGACTGCCGAGGCGGAGATCATAAAAGCGAATATGGGAAGTGAATATTTCTGTGTGACTGCTCGTTTTCCATATTTGGGTGTAAGAATACCCCTTAATTGTGTGTAAGTAATACCCCATATTTGGCAGTGACGTCACCTTGCATTTGTTCCTCGTGCACGCGTTGTTCTTCATTGAAAGGGCTTTTAGTCACCTTTTAGTCAACTTTTCAATTCCAGACATGTGACTGCTTGTCCCTTTCATCAAGTCGTCAAGTATCAGGCTCATAAATAACAGAAGTCAAGGTCCCGTTTAGCATTGTACTATTGTATGTTCTGAGATTTGTTGAACACTCTACTAAGTTTGCAACTTGGCAACTGTTGCATTAGAACAGATTACACACATTATATACTAACTGAACATTGATTGCTACCTCAAATTGATGGTTTGGTGAAATGTATATTTGCTGTGATTGCAGTACATGCAAGCTTGCGACGGAGTGTTTGCTGCAGGTGATATTACTACCTTCCCACTGAAGATGCTCAACTGGGAAAACGTAAACATTGGACATTGGCAGATGGCTGCTAAGCATGGCAAGTTTGAATAGTGGTTAACATGTAGTTAACCCTGTCTGGGCCGGGCTATTTTTGGTGTTAGGAAGGCCAGGAAGGCCAGGGGGGGCACAATCAGCCCACCTCTTTAATGTCCATATTATAGATGCTAGTAAAGCCATAATTGGTAAATTAGTTAATTAGTCCATTATGTACATTTTGGCAATTAGCGAATTCAATTATGGCATCATGTGACGTCACAAAGACGCCATCTTGTTTTTCATGGCGGCCATCTTGGATTTTTGATGACGTCAGAATTTCGCCTTAATTGATTTGAAATTAATTAAAAAAACACAGAATTGTCCTGTGCTAAGCTAGATCTAATTTCTGTGAAAAAATCCGAGTTAAATTAAACTTTTAGAAAAAGCTAAGTTTTGACAAAGTGGCATTCATAAACATGGTTGTCATGGCAACGGAGGAGTATCTACAGCTATGATTGGCACATCAAATTTTCCGCTAATAAATTTTGGGAAAAGTCAGAAAGTTTTAAGTTGGTAGCGTTTACCGTTTAGAAATGGCGAAATAAAATCCCCTTGGGAGGGTGATGATGCCCCGCCGGCCCAGATAGGGTTAAGACGATAGCTGACATTTCTCGATTTTTGTTATATATAATGTACATTATTCGTTTGATGGAAATACTACTCACTATTTTTTGTAAGAGCATGGAGCATAAGAGGACAATGATCATAATGATGATTCTCCTCCTCCTCCTCCTCCTCCTTCTTCTCCTCCTTCTTGTTACCCTTGCACATGCATCTGCCATCAGTGTCTATAGTCACTGCTCTTTATTGTAGTGTTAAGTATTACTGACTTCACAAAGAGCATCAGTTAACAGCTTACAGTACGTGCTGATGAAGGATGAAACCGTTAACAGTAACAAATATTTAGATATATCTGCAGTATCTATAGCTTTGATCTTTCTCTGCATAATTTGCGTGCCACCTACTGTAGTGGAGAAGACAGTTTTTACTACTCACGTGTCTCAAACCTGTTGTTTCACTTCGTTTGCTCGTTTCCCTCCTTCCTTTGCCCTAACCTCATTTTCCACCGACCACGTAGAGCTCCTGCTTCCGTCCCACTTTCATCTCCCTTTCCGTGGTAATCTCTTCCCCTTTCCTCCCCGGCTTCCATCCTTTAGCCCTCCCCACACCTTACCCAAGTACACGACATGAAACCTTCTACTTGGTTAGGAAGATATTGCAATGCGAAAGTACTATATCAACCTTTTGATTTCATGAACTTGATTTTCTTGTTCCTGCTAGAATTTTCAGGGTGTTCAAAATTGTTAGTTGCATGATCTGTGACGTGTATGCAGCTCTGCCTGCTGCTACAAAAATCATTGGTTCTGGTGGAATACCTCAGCTGCTTTAAAATATGTGGAATCTCACTACAATTCCAGTTTCATATTGTTGTCTGCGGTGGGATGGCTCAACTGTTGTAAAGACGTTGACTACTCGGCTTAAAGTATAATATCATACAGGTTTAACTGCTCCTAGGAAGACTATTGGTATCTGCGATGGCATTCCTCAACGGCTGTAAAGAAATTGACTGTTTAGTTTAACTTACAATGTCTTCCTTACTGGCTGAACTGTTGCAAAGAAAATGAATGGTCTTGCCGGTGGGGTTCCTTAACTATTGTAAAGAAGTTGACTGTCTGGTTTAAATACAATGTCTTACTTGTATATTTAACTGCTGCTAGGAACACTATTGGTGTCAGCGGTGGGATGCCTCAACTGTTGTAAAGTTGACTCTTAAATTGCGATGCCTTCCTTTCAGGTCTGACTGCTGCTAGGAACATGTTGGGTAAGAAAGAGGAGATCAACACTGTGCCGTTCTTCTGGACCATGCAGTTCGGCAAGAGTGTGCGATATGCAGGTAGTGTGGATTATTAGCATAGTTCTTATTTCAGCCGCAGTCCCCGATTGTTCGAGAGGTCGTTAACTTTAATGCAAGATTAGCTGCTAACTGTGGGTTAGTGTTTCTAACCAAAGGTTAACTAACCCTGGGTTGAAAAGGTTTGCGTTGTTTGCTGCACGTTCACGATTACTCATACATAAGAACTCATCACGTGACGCAGTGATATGAAACGCAACCGAGAGCGCATGCATTGAAACCTTGGTGAGAGAAACTATCTTTTTTCCTTTTCATTTCGGATTAGAAAACTTATTTGTCTTTTTCGCTCCTGGAATTACGTTAAGCGCTTTGTTTTTCTTTCATATTTTCTT
Organism: Epizoanthus ramosus; assembly: GCA_026413505.1. Lineage (NCBI taxonomy): Eukaryota > Metazoa > Cnidaria > Anthozoa > Zoantharia > Epizoanthidae > Epizoanthus > Epizoanthus ramosus. Next base: position 6,349 of record JANVCJ010071581.1, read on the forward strand.
TATTTCAGGCAATTGTGATTCTGCTATCTAGAGCTATAAAGGGTTCGAAATTAAAGAGAAATGTTCGCCGAGAGTTTTCGATCCTCAACAAGTCAACAACGTGATGCTTTCATACTTGTTATCGTATTAATTGTTATTAAATTATTTGTTGAACTCACTCCACTGTACTATAACTAATGATTTTCTTGTTGTTCATTTTAAGATTACTTTGTGTTTGCCATCATTTTTTAGGACATGCACATCATTTTGACGACGTTATCATTGATGGAAATGTAGATGAGAAGAAGTTCATCGCTTACTATGCCAAGTACGTTCTACATAGGGAACGTGCAAAGAATAGTAGGATTGTATATATAAAAAAGGCTTTAGAATATTTAAAATGTTGTTATAAAACCAAACGTTTCGACTATTTAAGTCGTATTCAGGATTTGTGCGGTCGCTTGGAAAAATTTGTTTACAAGAGGTCTTATGTGATTCCCATATATAGGGAATAAGTGTGTCGGATACGAGGCAATGAACAGGGCTTCAAAGATTCTTCTTTTCACAGTTGAATGGGCAGTAGGAGTTGTTGGAGGGACTTTCGGACAAATCCAATACTTGCGGCTGTGCGTTGCAGTTTTGCTGTCAAGTACTGCAATCTTTTAAGACTTTTAGCGATGCCTTGTGGTAAGATAATGGTCATAATGTTCGCTAAGGTTAAGAATTGTACATATAAAAAAGGCTTTAGAATATTTAAAATGCTGTTATAAAACCAAACGTTTTGGACTATATTGTTAATTATTAAAATAATTCAACTGTATTAGTTCCAAATATCAACAAAATCTATCAGTTTGTTTTAGGTTTTTGTGGTATTCAGTTGGCAAGACAAAATGAATGTAAACAGTTTAAAATGCTAAACGCCTGTAGCTCCTTTGGTGTTTGATATTTGAGTGATATTTACGCTATTTTGTGTTCGTAGACATCAACATGTCTTGAAATAGCAGTGTCAGCAGTTATTCCCTCTACTGTGTGGAAGCTTGAAACACTTAAAATCTAATCTTACATTGTCCTTGAAATCAGGGGGGACCATATTCAAGCAGTAGCAACGATGGGACGGGACCCTATAGCGGCAAGAGCAGCGAACCTTTTCTTTGAAGGCAAGATGCCATCTGCTTCTGCAATAAGGTAAGCTGAGAGTTACAAGTGTCAGATTAATTATGTCGACTGTCGTTCGTGTATTGTGTGCTACTTTGCCCTTGGCGATAAGAGTTTTACATACAGTGCATAGAGAACCCTGTGAGTCCAGGAATTCCAAACCGTTTTAAATTTCTTTGACAGTCCTGGCCGTTCGAGCCTGTGTCCTCTATGTGGAATAATCAGCGTTTGTAAAGAAGGGTAAATTTACAATTATGTTCCGTTGTGAGTGAGAGTTTCAAGGAGGTTCGTTTATTGAGTGTCGATATTGCTGCTTTCCTGCACTGACGGTGGAATACACTGGTTTGGCGTATCTACCAATCGTTTTATGCCCAGGTATGGCCATATGAAAATTGTGGCTTTTTCAGCAGTTTTCAGTTTTCAGTATGTGAATCTTGGTTAAATATGTTGCTAAGTTTTACTTAGTCGATAAGAGTTGTCTTTTTCAACAGTCACATTTCCAACTTGATCGAACCATTCGCTATTTTTGACCAAAATGGACGACGTACTCAGTTGGATCTAAGGAATTGTTTGTACTTATTCGCCCTTGTGGTTAACAACAGACTTTTCCTATTCCAAACACTTATCAAGTAAACGCCACCAGACCAGGGCCGAGAAGGCTCCAGTTCTATTTATAACCGTCAACCAATCACAGAGATTCCAGTTAACTTGAAGCTCATTGATTGGTCGATATTTTTGGAACTAAGGCCCTTTAACGTTCAAGAGAACGTTTTGCCTTAATTGCGTAACCATCGACTCTTCAGTATTGGTCCATTGTTCACCAACCGAAAGGGGTGATGGTCAAACACATAATCTGAAATGTTGTCTTTTGCTTTGTTTCAGGGCTGATTCCCAGAAATGGCTCAACGAACCAATGTCTTCTATGTAGCAAGAAAAAATCAGACGCATGGAAAGGAGGCTCGTAGGACGTATTTTTGTTAGGTATTTAATGGTAAAGTACACAAGGTGTTGAATGTATTAGTAATTAGACATGTATAGCTTACGGTGAACCGTGGAATTGTTTGCTCTTTTAGTTAGTGAGACTAGTGTGTAACTAGTTTGAAGGTAAACGCCTACATTTTCTCTGTTGAAGCAACAGTTTGAGGAAATATTTTAAAACACCTTATTTGGTTGAAAAATACTCTTTAAAAATAAACCTGTATTTATATTAGGAAGGCCAACAAACTCAGGTTCTTGTCTCGGAATTAGTCGTAGGTAGGTCTCCTGGTGATGCAACGGTTGTAGATTTACGTTTTTTTTAATTTATTCTTCCCGCCGCTTATTATTGCGTTAGTGCCACTTAACCGGATTATGTTTAACCAGTTAACTGGTGAAGTAATCTTGGTACCTTGCAGCCTGTGTAGCAATCGCACCTCGCACGCCGCTGCGACAACTTTATGGTACGACAAATCCTCGTAACGAGTTCTCTCCATATTACTATAGTGTAATTCCCAAATCGCTCCCAAATGTTTCGTGAACCAATCGGACATCGGTGCAAACGCCAATACAGAAGTAAACCAATCAGAAAACACTTGTAGACATCAGTATGGGGTGAAACAATCACAGAGCACACAACGCCAGTAAACCAATCAGAAAACACTTGTAGACATCAGTATGGGGTGAAACAATCACAGAGCACACAACCTCAGTATAGTAGTGAGTGAACGCATCCAAATGTGTTCTGTCGTTTTTATATTTTTTATGTAGTCATGATCCTATATTCGTTATTAAGAGTTGTATAAGATACGTCAAACGTTAATAAGCATCATTTTTAAGAAAATGATCGAGTATAAACCTATATTAACGAGTATATATAACAATAGTTTTATAGAAATAATATGTGTAATCTAACAGTCATTATCGATCCCTTGTTGGAAACTAGCTGCCGTATTCATTTATTGTTTTCTGGAATTTGGAAAGTGGTACAATTTCACACATGAAAACACGTGTGATTCTTAATAACTTCCAAATTATTGTACTAACATTATCTCAGTATTAGTGATACACGAAACCTGTAATGTTTCTGTATTTACAAAGCTATTACACAATGGCATTAAATATGTACTTCACTGTTTGTTTATCGTTTATTGTGTTATATGGTACAGGATTTTGTTTGAAAGTTTTCCTCCTTTGCTTTTTCTTATTACTGGTACGAAGTGTACTCAACCAAGTATCCTGACTTGAGGCCTCGGGGTGGGTCCGGTTACTAGAGACCTGAAGCAGCCACGACGGCAACTGCTACAACGACGGCTGCTGAAATCCTACTGTCTCGTTTTCTCATTTGCTTTTGTGTATCATCCATTGGTTTTTATTGTTACCTGGGTGAAGATTAATTACGCCTTCTGTTCTCTGCCGTCGTAGGTGCTTAAGCTCCCTAATGTGAAGTAATTAGTGGTTAAAGCACTCTTGCGCGTGCGCGTGCTTTGTTGGCGAATACATGAACGAGTATCATGTATTGCAAGATATACTGCAAGATACTAAAACAAAACAACCAGACACAAAACACGAAAGAATTATCAGCGCCCTCTCTACTGTTCCCTTCCAATTGTTTCCCTTCCCTGCTGGATACCAGGCCGTGATCAGCTTTCAACAGAGCGAAGGGCGTAACATCTTGGCCCGGGAGACACAGAGGCAGCCGTCAGTCGAGAGCAGATACACAGATTGACCCTTGTACTCCGAGGATGACGTTTCAACAATTTTCTGTTTGAATATTTTCTGACAATGTCTTACAAGACCGAGTATTTGGGCCACCAACCAGGACTAACAAACCACTGGTCCTGACAACAAACGTTTTGTTGCTGCTGACCACAGTGTATCGAACAAGAGGAAGAAACGTGATGAAGAAACGTATTGCGCATACTCGCACTTAACTTGAAATCGCTGACCCAGTTCGCTATTTCATCATGGAAGTACAGGATGCTTGTTGGTGAAACAGTCCTCGAACTGTGTGATCATGAAGATTAATCGTCTTTCTCCTTTTTCTCTGTCTCTTCCTTCTTTCTATTGCGAAGCCATGTGATAGCTTCTTTCAGCGACAATAAAACGGGAAGACTTATTGGTAGGAAGAGAGGGATGTAGATTGCAAACCTGTGAGGAATAACACCGCAGTTAATACAAGTTAATACCTTCGCCTTTCGAAAGCAAGACCAGGGAATATATTCCTAACTTATGGATTCTTTCACGATGGGAGCAATTCATTGGTTGGGTGGAGTTGGATGGAGTTCTCTGCCTTAAACTGAATTTTCGTGATGCAAATGAGTAATTGTGGTAAATTGTAACACAACTCTCGAACGTAACGATGTAAAATGCACAACAATTTCCACTACTAACTAGTAACGGGGCAGATCTGGCCGGTTTCCAAATCGTCGTGCAGTAAAGGCGCGAGTTTGTAAGGGACATGCTCCCACAGAACATGTTCAAATTTCAAGGCTCTAAAATAGAATCTAAATTAAATACAATTAAAATTCCAATCTGCGTTAACGTTTAAGACTCGAATCAAGTACATCCACTTTTCCCGAAGCCGTATTCGCAATAAAGCTGTTATATAGGTTTCAAGGTGATTTGCCGCAATTTTTTTAAAATTGAACTTGCATTCTTAAGAACATATTGAGGCAAAAATCGTTAAGAGCGTTCATCCCCCCCCCCGATCCCCCTTCGCACACACACCAAACTTTATATAATTCATCAAAGGGCATGTTGAAAACACAATAAGCCAGTTTCAAAATCATGCGCAGTACGTAGAAGCGGTTTGTTTGGCGGGCCACACGTCCTGTAAACATGCTGGATTGTATGAATGAGTGGAGATATTGTTTAAAATGTATTATAATTGATATATTTCTATTATATTGTAAACAAATATATCCACTCGTTCATACAATCCGCCGTATTTACAGGACGTGTAGCCCGCCAAACAACTGCTTCTACGTACTGCGCATGATTGCGAAACTAGCTTACAGGACACAAGGTCCGCTACAAGATGACCCACTGTTTTCTATCGCATGCCTGCAAAAGGGAAACCTATCTTTTATATCAGTTTTAAAACCCACATCACATTTAAATAACTCGATGGAGAAGAATTACGTACTTCTGATCGTCAGGAAAATACAGTAGAGCCAGCACGGAAGGGTCGAAGAACGCTTTTTCTGCAGGACAAAAATAACATAAGTTAAACCTTGCTTGATTCTGTCCAAAATAACTAACGAATAAACATTCCCGTACCTGAAGAAAGAATCGCTGTCTTTGCGTGAAGAAAAGCTGCGGTTAAGTTTCCTTCCCGTAGAGAAGATTGGCACTGCAAATATACAAAGAAAGGTGGTATAGAAAGCGTGAATTTGAAACTTGGACAGAACTAGGAAACTATACTCCGACATAGACAATACTCGGACGATGTATCATGAGATTTGTACAGAACATATGAGGCAGACGTAAAAGTGAACAGTGAAATGCAAGCTCCTGATGAGTAGAGGTTTGACCAACGCGAGTCCACTGAACTACATGTGACCAAAATTCTACAGACCGTGTTTCCTCACTTTAGCCCCCTTTAAAAGGATTTTTTTGCAGTGCTACTGGACTGAGGCTTGTTAGAATGTGGGCGGCATAGCTTTGACAGCTGAGAAGAAGTTCACAAAGTTTGCAATTTCAAATAAATGTACTCGAATATTGTGTACAATTTTACAAACTAAACAATTTATGATCGCAAAGAAAAGCTGACTTTCAATTAAATGAACGACTTTCAATCAAAATGAACGTGATTCTTGATTAAAGTGGCAACATTTGAAGAAAACTGACAGAAAATCTAAACATGGTAACTGAAAGCAAGTTGGACCATGAACTGTGCAAGAGCTCGGCTATTATTCTTCTTTTAAGACTTTAATTATCAAGTATTATCACACAAAATGTTTACTCAACTATACTATGTTTTAAACTCATACCTGTATTATTAATCGTTT
>JANVCJ010071592.1:0-12469 GCA_026413505.1 Epizoanthus ramosus
TCTAATAATCTGACTTAGGCAAAGTTGTTAACGTAAAAAATGCATGTATCAGTGATATCTTTGTATTGAAAAATGTATTAATTACAAGTATTCAGAAAAAGACAGGTACTATGGGTGGGTTAGGGTAGCAGGCGGGTATATTCGAATGGATGGGTTGGGTTCTGGGGAGTATACCTTGGTTAGGGTTTCACCCTGTTGTATACTCCCTAGTTGTGCCTTTTTTTTTAATTGTAATTTTCTATGCACAACTGAAATAAAGTATATGCTATCTCTCCTGTTTAATTACTAGGCCTTAAATAGAGTAGTGTTTTGGAAAAGCTGTTACTGCTTGTTGCTTGAATTTGCTTGTGTTGATTGATGATTTGTATTTTACTTGTGTTTTGCTTGTTTTATAAAGAATTGAATGTGGAATGGTATCCTCACATTAGTTATTTCCCAGATGTAGTCGATGTCGTTTTCTCGTATTTGTCATATTTCTTGATGCAATTGCTGATGACGCAATTGCTGATAAGCAACCAATTAATAAACTCTGCTTCCTTAGGACGATTTCAGGCACTGTGCCCGTAGACTCACTCAGCAGTTTCTAGAGACGAAGAATGTGCAAGATATTCCAAGACTTCTTGCTGATTATGAAACAAACACTAGAATGCAGATTGTACAGTTTGTGGATAATTTCTTCGCTGAAAGAGATGTGTACCACAGTGCAGCAGTGGCCAGGCGCAGTGCAACTTCAGAAAGCTATCGCTAGTGTAAGAATTGGTCAATACCTATTCATTGCCAAATAGAAGCACTTCATATTGGTAGTCTTTACCACAGGATGTGCTGCATCGACAATGCTATCACTCGATGTTGTTGAATTCCCCCTGGTTTTGGGTTATATCATTGTCTTTGATGATAGTGGCATTACTTAATAGGGGTTAGATGCCTGGGTGGTTGAGAACTTTGAACGTAACAGCCCAGAGCTGGAGAGGGGTTCTCACTAGTTGAGAATCCACATCAAATTCCTCCAGATTGTGTATACTGTATATGTTAAACAAACAGATCAAAGGCAATTTTAGTAATTTCTAAAATATTAAATGTGTGATGTAATGAATTGAGATTCCCATATTTTGCATCAACCACAACAAATTGCAGGGATACATTGCCAATATTCCTTGATTGTTTCAAGTCTAATGTTAAGTTGTTGATGAAAAACATTGATTTAGTACCAAAAAGATCACATTATTGTAGAGGAGAAGATCTGTCTTACGTACACTGATTTATCTAAATACATTCCCTTGGATATCAAATGTAGTTTGAAAAATAAAGGTTGTTAGAGTTAAATAGAACGTTAATTATCTTCTGTTGTTTTGCGATGTACTTTATATCTGACTTGGTAAAATAAGAATGAGCTTTGAATCATGGGAATTAAATGCCTAACCTCTGGCCAGACAAACAAAAACAATAGCATCTTTGCAGTAAGTGAACACAAAGACAGGCATCAATGGTACTTGACTGTGCTCTTTTCCTTCATTTTCAACTCTCTTAACTTTCTTATCAATGGTAGGAGTGGACTAAAGCGGTGTTTGTGCAGTGGCGTTGGTTATATTTTGCATGGTTGCTTGTAGTTGTTGTCAGTGTGCAGTCAGGTTCATTAGTAGCTAAGACTACCTTTGTTTTTTATTGTTGGTTTCTTTTTTCTTTCTTTTCTTTTGTCAGAAGGTTGTCTACCACATTGACTGTCGTTCAATTGTTTATCAGTGTTCTGTGTCCTTTCAGTGAAACAATCCCACACCATGTATAATCTGTTACAGTACAACAATCCCAGTACACTGAATCACATTGATAAGCAATACTTTTGAACCTACTATCACAGTTCAAGCAGAGAGAACTTCTTTTCTTGTACGCATACTTTCTTGGTATTCACAAGGAAACTCTTTCTTTGTTCTCTTTCTGCTACTATACTTCTATAGATTTTACAACAGTACATTAATTTCATTAAATTCCACCAACTATTCTAACTATGAATTTTTGACCATCAGAAGGCTTTTATTTTGCGTTTTAATTCTTGATTGGTAGTAGTTGAAATAATAATATTGATAATAATAACAACAACAGCAATTATAATAATAGTAGTAGTAAATAATAATAATGATAATAGTAATGATAATAATTATAATTGTTGTTATTGCCTTTCCACAATCACAGCAAATTACAAAATATATGAAAAGTAACTATAATTACGATTACAAAAATGGCTATGGTCATTCCCATCCTTCTGTCTACATATCCACCCTCCTTCCTTCCTCTTTTGTTGAAGAATGATGGGTAATAACTTGGCATTGTGGACAAAAGTAAAAAGTAAGGGACACCAAGAATTGTGTTGCATAAAGATATGTGCACGTTTGTGAACTTAGCGTGAACACTGCAGACACAGGGTTGCTACATGAGATTCTTTCTAGAATGGGTTTGACCAACTTTGACATAAACATAATTATGTGAGCACCAAGTATGCACCAAAACAAATGTTTAACTTGCAAGGTTAGCAGTTTTCACAAATACATTATTATTTTCGCATTGTTTATAGCATTTGGCTATTGCAAAAATTCTGGTGGCCTATATATTTTTTTGTGAATTTCCTCGATTTTAAATTATTTTATTTCCACAAAAGTTCAACAAATTCGAGTGTGCTGTTGTAATCATCTTCACATGCACAGCAGGTGATATTGATATCTGTTTAACATTCTTGTGGTTAATTGATTAGTTAACCATTTGTGGTTAATTAGCTTGGTCATTATGGTCTCTAACTGATCATCAGGATATCCTGGGTTAAATTCCCAGCATTGTTTAATTCATGCAATCTTCCATGACGACACCAGGATTTCTGTAACTCTTTCACACCTGAATGCCTTTGGCCCCTAGTTCCCTATTGTTCCTAGAGCAAAATGAAGACATACAACAGATTTGTGACTCAAAGTCAAAACATGTATGCTCAGTGGAATTTAGAGACATTTGAAGCACAAATAATTACACACAATTATTGAATGTTGGTTTATTGAATTTTCTACTTATGTTAAAATAACTCTTAATCTTTCTTTACATTTTGTGGAAGCATTTGAAGAAGCTTAGTCAACTCCTCCTATCTTTATTGTGTACTAGTCTGATATATTTGGCTTCTCGATCTCCACAATGTATCATTTAATTTTCCTCTTTGCGAGTTGTGGATAATTCCAGGGAAAACATTTTTAGAGAGAGAGAGTTTATGTCTCGCTTATCATGCCATTTCGTGTGGAGGAGCTTCCCTTTCTGTGCACAAATCAACTCTCCTGGCTCTTTGAATTTTTGTTTTGCGCACTGCGGCAGTTCTTTATGGTGATACCGAACTGTCGCACACATGTATCTTGAGAAAGAAGATGATTGAAAAAATTGTCAAAGAACAGATGATGATTTTTGATCAAGAATGGTCTTGCCATGCTCATGACAACATAATTCTGTTCTTAGACATTTTTTACTTGACTCCTTGAATCTCGGAAAATCAGTAGACAGTGGGTGGTTGAGCTGTATAGAATAACAATACTTCTGTAGATTATCCATTACTGAAAAACATTTGGAGAAGAGTAAAATAGTGCAATGAAAATACACATACCTTTAAATCCATCGACATCCGTTTGTCAATTGCACCCTGAATGCAACACTTATATACTGTGCATAGTAACAAATGGAAAGGCAAATTTTAGCACCTTTTTATTCTGGGGTGCAAATACAATTCCCAAGCTTAAGGTCATTATTTTAACATGGGTAATTCGTTTACTTTGGACACTGAGTTTGTGTCAGTAAACCTACAAGATACATTCAGTAATCCAATTCTCTCATATTTTTCAAGGTGGTGAAAATATTTTGAAGTACAGGCTCACAAGACATGTCTTAGTATATATAAGGATGTGCTGACCACACAATCGAACAAGTATAGATGTTCCGATTATGATTCTATGCGATGAAATTTAGCCTACCACTGTAGTGGCCTAGATCAAAAGAAGGTAACCCATATTCCATGGCTCAAGAATGCAGATACTAAATAACAATGTTCATCATCATAATGCCTGTTTTCAACAATTCAAAAACCTAAAATGACCACATCCTGTACAATAGCTTTTGCTCGATTGTGGTTTCTTCATTTATTTTACTCGAGTTTAAAAGACTGTTACGATGTTTTACTGACAGGTCTGACTGCAGCTTGTCCAGGTGCTTTGGCATCCATTTGGACTCGAGGGCTTGCTTCTCTTCTGCTTTTAAGTTGTACTTGTTGCAGAATTTACACAGGAATTTCTATCAGTGATCTGCTGTTTCATTTTAATTTGGGATGACCCCCATTTGGAACGAAGTTTAAGATGCTTTGTTGTTGTTCCATTATGTTAATGACAAACGTACTGCACCATGCACTGTGTTTGCCAGGTCAATCAAATGTAGGAAACAGTGCTTTGGGTCAAGCAAAGTGCTGGGAAGTGTGAGCGTATTAATTACCCATCATTAACAATATGGCATTCCAGCTATGGTATTCTTTTGTACTCACCAAAGAGGATATACAATGGCCAAAAAGTTATAGTAGGAATAGTGTAATAATGTCAATTTTAGGTCACCACTGATGACTCTGTTACCACAAACGACCATCCCTGTGATGCATTGATATTTACAGAACAACTCTAAATCCCCCTTTTATCGTGAAGTATGTACTTTAATTCTGTCTTCGAAAGTCTGTTCAGTTTTGAATATCTTTTATAGTTTGCACTGTGTTTATACCTATATATATTATGAGTATTTCATGTTGTTTTTGAATGAAGACTATGACCTTTCTAGTACATTCATCCAAATATAACTCCACTTGTCGTGGGCACATAATTTAGTAGCACAGTCGGTAGCAGTGTTAATAAGTTACTTACTCTGGCATTATCCATCACCAATTAATCTCCTTGTCCCCACATCATCTTTCACAACTCTCTGTCTTCTTACCTCGTGCCTTTTCTTGTTTCTATGTTTACTGGATAGCAAGATCTTCCTATGCTTGGACTTGAACAGCCGCTGAAATCTTGTCTTCCTGGCTCGTTCCTAGTAACATCAAAAGTTACAGTCCTTTCCTCATCTTTGTCTGTTTAAATAGGTGATGTATTGTGTCAGAAGAACATCCAATGCACCAGTTTTCTTAAGAGAAGAAACATATGCAGAGTCTACTTTTGTTGAGCTGTTCATGGTAGAAATGAAAATGTATTTGTGGTATCTCATCTTGGAGAACCTACACCCTAGTGCATTTTACGTTCCATGTATAGGGTGACATTCAAGTCACTTAATGCTAAGCAATGCTGCACACAACACTTAACGTGAGTAAAAAGGGAAGAATTAATGATAGTCCTTGTTTTGATAATGTCAATATTGAATTTGAAATGGTAGGATATCATAAGATTGGTAATTACTAGTATGTATGAAATTGTGATGATGAATGAACTATATTCATCATGATTATATATAATACTGATGTAAGATGGTTTGGTTTGTGTCATATTTTTTGCTCGAATTATGAGTATCTGTGGTTTTTCTGCCACAGAGAAATAGTGATATTTACAAAACAGATGCAATCATGCACCAGCAGATCTCAAATTAAAGAAGTTTTCGTACCTTGGAACATGACAAGTGTCCAGTAGGAAATCGCTAGACAACGTATTCCTTTAACTAGTAAGAGGTGGCCAGTATGCCTAGTGACATACATGTGTGCTGAGATTGGTGGATGTTGTTAAACACTATTGTAATTAATGCATTGCTTTACAACATGTTACAGATATCTTTAACGATTGCTTGGGTAAATAAGGTATTTCACTTGTTTCACAAAGTCCCAGTTTACAGGTAACTCCTGATGCCCAAAATCGTCCACTTGTGTGAATATGTTGCACTTGTGGACCTTTTATCATATCATCCATGCCCCAAGTGTTGCACTTGTGCAACCTTTCACCATTTTATCCATGCCCCAAGCCCCTCAAGTGTTGCACTTGTGGGACCTTTTACCATACTATCCATGCCCCAAGTGTTGCACTTGTGGGACCTTTTACCATAATATCCATGCCCCAAGTGTTGCACTTGTGGAACCTTTTACCAGACCATTCATGGCTCGCTTAAAGGTTTATCAGTGAACTTTAAATAATTTTAAATAACCCACAAATGCTCATCAGAGCAAAATTAATGCGGTAAATCGGGAAGAAAACCAAAGTTCCTCTCGGGTTTTTTGATTCGTGGCATGCATTAACTGCTGAAAAAGTGAAGTGAACAAGGAAGTGTTCAATACAAAGTACTTTGAATAATAATAATAATAATAATAATAATAATAAATTAATTACTTATATAGCACAAGTTAACATTGAAATATGATCAAATTCACTCTATGTTACAAAAAATCTAAAAATTATTGGAGAGAATTTGTGTGGATTTATGAGAACATCCTATCATCGTTTTGTTATCTACCAAAGAAACTGGTTTCTGTTGAGTCTGCTGTCTCACAGCTTTGTATCTGCCAGTGCCGTAGCGAGGCAAATACTTGCAAGTCCCCATATTTGGGGATCTTCTGTTGTAGAGTCCTGAGAGAAAACTCTAACCATTATTACGATTGTGAATTGTGTTTTTGTGTCTAAGTCATTTGGTAATTTTCAACATAATTACTGAGTTTACCTTTGCACTGTTGTTGTATTTGGGTTGCCTCTTTGCAAAGCTTCTAGGTTATGCAAAACTGTTGTCACAGTGTTTATACATACCCTTCAATATGGTCAAAATGCTGCTGCTCGTCTCGTCCATACTAGCTCAACTTCACTGGCTTCCCATTGAATAACTCATTTGGTTGAAGATTCTTCTAATCACCTGTAATGTCTTGCATGACTGTGCCCCAGTTTATATCAGAGAATTGCTACAGCACTACAAGCTAGTACGAACCCTCAGATCCTGTAAAATGAACCTTTTATATAGAGAAACCCTGTTTTAGTCTGAAGACCTTTTTTGCATGTGCGTTTGATGTGGCCACACCAGATTTGTGGAATTGCCTTCCACTGTTCATCAATTATTCTTTTTAAGCAATCGTTTTAGTTTCATTTTTCTTTTTCATTTTGAAATTGTAGCAGCGATACCTTAGACGCCTGCAAAAGGTGCTATAGATTTTTTTATTTTTATAGTTATTTGAAAGAATCATATATACTGATGTTTTCATTTAAGTCAAAGTCAGATCTTGTGTTAAAATGTTTTGGGGAATGTTATTCTTTGTATTCTAATTGTGTTAAGAATTTGTTTGTGGATCAGTAACTGATTATTGGTAGTAGGGGGAATGTAGCTATGGGTGATTTAGCCAGTGGAACATCGGGGGTACACCACATTTATTTTTGAGCTTGGCTTGCACATTACATATTGTGTTGTATCTTCAGCAGCAGTACTTGTTTTGCAGTTCATTTTATTTCCAGGGAGGTCAACATCAAAGGTAAATATGACTTTGGAATGCTCTTTGTGCCACATGTCAAGATAAACATGTGGTTTATATTTGACATTTCCATTTTGTAGTTTGAGCTTTTATTGACTTTTATGCATGTGACCTTATCTTGTAGTAAGAGTTTAGATTCCTGGATTTGCCATGAACACGATGGACATACAATGGTCTAAACAAAAACAATGTAAGCCAATTACAAATGAGAGAGCTTTGGTCATTGTGTGTGTGGATACTAGTTAGTGCATGCATGTTTGCATTAGGTGTTTTTTTGCACACATGTGTATTGCATATGCGTACAGATACAAATATATATACAGGGTTTTTGAACTACCTGTCTACATGAAGTATGCCAGGGGGTTCCTGAAGTAGTTGACAAACTGGTTTATCTCAGACAGTCTTGGTCTTAGTCTTTGTCTTAGCTTAGTCTTAGTTTAGTCTTAGTTTAGTCTTACGGCACTTTCTATTTGTCGGATCCAGCCAGTCTGTCCAGGCAGTTTATCACCCAATGTTTGTACAACAACTTGGTACTAGAACAGGCGAACTGTTCAGTACTTGTACTCCAGTAGCAGGGCTATTCCCTAAATTGCCTCATTCCATTTGCTTGGGCCAGCGAGACCGGCCAGTTACGACAAATGGAAAGTGCCCTTAGTCTTTGTTTTAGTCTTTATTTTAGTCTTAGTCTTTGTCATATTCTTATTAACAGATTACTTGTTGGTGTGACGAGAAAAAACTTCATCCACCACACAGCACAGCAGTAGACAAGTGTACATGTATGCCTGAGCATGAACAACATTTGGGTATGAATTGTTCACACTGAGTTGTATTTAGATCTTTGTTATCATGATATGTTTGGTTTTGACTTAAGAGATTTGATATACATTTAATTCTAAAATAACACTAACTGTAAATGCACCATTTAGTATCCCCCCCTACAGTCGTTAAGGTCTGCGGTGCTCCTCTCAGTTAATAATTAAAATTTATAATAAAATATACAATATCCCAGAAAAGGTTACCCAATGTCTGCTATCATACCAGTTCACACACACCGTGGCTACAGGCCTCAGTACGAATACAGTATTTCCCTATGACACTTCTCTCAGCTGTACCTTAAGATGACCTAATGGTTGAAAACATGACACTTTTAGTGATAAACTATCATATAATTATTCCCAAACCATTATTAAAGAAATTGACTGCATGGGGATTAAAGAGTGTAAAAGAAACAGTATTTTGTGTGTATGGGAGCATTTGCACATGTCGCAACCCTCCCCCTCCCTGCCTATGCCAGGGCCTGCTTCTATAAAGCTCCCCTCTAACATGCCTCCTGTGAGCATGGTTGGGTCGGTTGGTTATATCTCTGATTCCTGACCAGAACATCCCAGGTTCAATCTGCGGCCTTACCGAGGATTATGTTTGTGAGATCTTCTTTTGCCACACCATGCGTGGACAGGAACATTAAGATATTGTCTCTCGACATTCAACTGGGGAACTTAAAAGAACCCATGCACTTGTCAATAAATAGATCTTATTGAACAGTATATTGTGTTGTATGGCTGGATATTTTTACGAGTTGTGCAGTATTTTGACAAGCCTGTAGGTAAGTCAAAATGCAAATGATGAGCAAAAATATCCAACCATACTACACACTATGCTGTTCAATAAGCTGGATATTTACTGTACAACTGCATTCAGAACCTCGAAATCCCCAGAGCAGGTTTGCTACTTTACTTCCTACTATACAAATAACCAACCAACCTTCCTACTAGCAAATATCACCTGATTCCAGATCAGGAAGGTAACACATCTTGTTCTGCTTTGTCTTGTAGGTTCCAAGGTTGCAAAGCCTGGAATTGGTCATCATTGTCATATATGTTGCCACCAAGTAACAAACAGAACGGATCTGCCTCTAGTTACAAGAAATTATTCCACCACTAGGACATTTGCCCGATGACGTCATTTGACTACAACTACCAGAAATCTTTATGCCACTCCTTTGTGTATGAAAATTAAGGCTATTGTTTTCATATTCTCAAAGGATTTGGTTGATCTCGATGAGAAGAGAATCTGAAAAGGATTCTGGTAGTTGTAGTCAAATGATGTCATCGTGCAAATGTCCTATTGAGTAATAGGATCCTGTAATAATAGACAATCAGCATAGTTATGTCTATAAGAGAATTACAGATATCATCATTGTTTAGATTTGTAGAATAAACCATAAAAGCACAACACAGTTAGTACTAACCAATAATTTGAGTGTGGTGAAATAAAGTACTTGTTGTTGTTGTTCTTGTTCTTGTTGTTCTTGTTGTTCTTGTTGTGTGGTATTACCATAATTATGTTTCAAATAATTTCAGGGGAGTGACTGTAAAAACTTTAAAATTTACAGAGAATGTGACAGGGCAACTCTTGCTACTAAGCAAGTAAATTTTGAAGTTCTCAAAACGTGTTCCTCAAAAATGTATAGAGCTTATCATGCACAAGCTTCTGTTAATACTAACTCTGCCATGCTCTTTCGACTCTGTTTGTTCGACTCTTGTTCGGTTTTATGCTAGCTTGCTAATAAGACAAAATGTAGCCGGCAACAAACTGAGATCTGCCTATATATTAAAATGTTTGAATGTGCAGGAATGATGGCAGAAATATAAACAAATCATCACAGAATAATACATATAGCAGTGATGGCTGCAAAATGCCAGTGACTATCTGTTGTTCAAAGGTATTGCGAACAATAGTAAACCAAGATAAAATATGATGTTGCTGAACAATCAAAATATGATTCAGTACCAACAATATATGTAGGTAAATTGCAAAGCCATATTTCGGCTTTATTTCAAGGCCATAAACATGCTACCGATAGAATACAAATTAGTACAGGACATTTATACGAGATGTATTTCGGCTTATCAGTTATATTTTATTTTGTATTTCCTAAGACTGTCAGGAACATCTGCAAATTATTATTATTATTATTATCTATTAATATTAATAGTCAACCAGTGATTAGAGTTTAGCCACCACTTAAATAATCCTTCCAAGATGTCTGTGAGTTATTTGAAATTTATCGAAGCGTTTTCAGCATCAATCTGGATTAATTGTTTTAGAATTTGCTTTGACTCAAGTTTCTTATATGTGCATTTTTTATCTGTGCTCCCAAGCTCTGCACCAGCTCCCACATGCATGGCCAGCGGAGCAAAGGGGGCCAGGGGGCCCCCCCAATTCTCAGGCCAAGTACACATTTTTGAAAATATAATTCCTCGTTGATCGAAACACTGCCAAAATGCAGGAAATGGTGTTTCAGAGGGCCTCATTTATCAAAATTTTCCCAGGGGAGCGTGCTCCCAGAATGCCCTAGTAGCTCGAGCCTTTGGTGATTGAGAAGGATCAGTTTTTGGCCCCCCTAATGCCCACCACCTTCCGCCAGCCCTGTCATAGCATACACACAACTAACAGCCTCCACATTTTCAATTAAAAACAGTTAAAACATTTTTATTTAATATATATGTTTAATTACTTTTAAAAACTTGGATTGATTTGGATTCATTTATCTACTTGGATTGACTGATTTATTTATTGATTGATTGATTGATTGATTGATTGATTTGGATTGAGTGATTTGATTGATTTAATTGATTGATTGATTGATTGATTGAATCATTTGATTGATGAATGGATAGATAATAATAACTTTGTTAAACTCTCCCGAGGGTTTTTTAGGTTTGTTTACAATGCTCTAATCAAAAAATTGAATATAATGAATATAGATGAATGAATATATTAATCAGTCGATTGATTGCACAGGGATCGTTTTCATTGAAACGCAATTTCATGTTTTCGTTTTCACGATAATTGCCCGTGCACACGTACCCGTTTTCATTATGAAATAAACAACTTTTGAAAAGGTATATGAATGCACAGGGATCTCTTTCATTTGAAATGCAATTTTTTGTTTTCGTTTTCACAATGATCATTGCCCGTCCACGTGGATTC
Organism: Epizoanthus ramosus; assembly: GCA_026413505.1. Lineage (NCBI taxonomy): Eukaryota > Metazoa > Cnidaria > Anthozoa > Zoantharia > Epizoanthidae > Epizoanthus > Epizoanthus ramosus. The sequence continues at coordinate 11,474 of JANVCJ010071592.1, forward strand.
GTTTTCATTATAAAATATAACTTTTCGAAAAGGTATCTGGGTGCACAGGGACTCTTTACTAGTCAAGGGGATTTCTGCCGAGTCTTGAAACGTTTACTAAAGTCTTTAGTGAGCCACCTTTGAGTTCTATTCGACATTTAAAATTATATTTCATTCCATTTGTGAAACCAGCACTATTTGATGGAGTGTGGCAAACGTGGTTGGACAATTCAAGTTGTTGTTTTTTGCCATCAATGCAACGAATTCACTGACATTCAGTTAATCTAAAATGAGCAACAATAATTAAAATTAAAAACATTTATTTATTAAAAGCTGACATATTGTAGGCTAAGGTCGAGGTTATTGAATCGAAGGAAAAAAGTTGCATCCACTTTGGTAGAAGTAATTTTGACAGCTGCGCTATGGACGAATCACACACAACACGGTTAATGTAGCTTTTCAAGATACATTGACATAATTCATAAATCAAATTTATTTTCCGGTTTCGCTAGAATTTATGATAAAATGCTTTTTACACTAAACATTCGTTTTTAATAACAAGCAGGAAGTACTTTGCTGACCAGTAATCATAATCAAATTCACACCTGATGTGAGAAAATTTGCACACGAGCACTCCCTTATTCACTGTGCGTCCGATTTGTTGCAGCCTACGTAAGGTTTACAGTAAGAAAACAATCCGTTATGGAACAAAGCGTAGTTTCCCACCTTAAATTTATTGTACTAGCAAAGCATCTTGGGTACAAATGGATCTTTGACAATGAGTGAAAACTACAATATTTATACTTCATATTACAATATTAGGCCAAGTAAAAAAAATACTTATGTTTAGCGTCCAGATTTTGAAAAAAGAGGAGGAAGCGGCCCATATATATTTTTTTTTGTAAATTTACATCAAAATTTTTAATGCAAAAAGCGGTTGCCTCTGTACGAAAATGAATAACTGCTACAGACTATACTGCGTGTACTATCACATATTTTCATTTAATACCGATAACG